>JAPMOQ010054634.1:1260296-1300222 GCA_026543055.1 Argiope trifasciata
CCCCCCCCCCTTCCTATCACATAAATTGCAGATCTTGGATAAGGCTGCGAATACCATAGCGTTGGTGAAGAGTTGTTACAAAATACAGATTTTTTTTGTCATGAATCCAGCAATTTTACATAATTTATCGCGGAACAATGTAATTTTGGGAGTCTGTTTAAAAATCTATTGATACTGAAATTCGACAAGAAATTACAGCCGTGGTCAGGAGATAACATATCGAATTTCATTGATTCAAATCACTGCGTTTATGAATTATCGAGGTTACACGCAGACAGTGAAGCGCTTGGCAAATCTGGTTCAAAATTAGATCCACTCAAACACATGTATATGTATGCTAAATCTATGATAACCTATAATCTGTGTATTAAATTTTATTGACATAGCTCTTATTTTTCTTAGTCATCATTTTCCTTTTGTAGTTATTGTATTTATTTGTATTTAATAGACAGAAATATTATTTTGTTGACACACAGACCTAATTCGAAAGGATTTTAATCGAAATTTGATAGAAATCTTCAGATTCGGTCAAAAGTCCGTGTATCAAATTTTATCGCGTTCACAGACAGATAAACAGACTGACTCACAGAAAGGTATATTGTCACGATTAGATATTTTGATGCGAAAAAATTCGTCAATATCTCGAATTGATTGTACTTTAGAAGAGAAATTGACGATAATAATTGATGAATAATTTTTTGATGATAACAAAGCGTATATACTTGGTATAAGATGAAATTGAAATATTACATATAGAAATAACCATAGATAATGTTTATATTAATATCACAGAATTTAGTATTTATTTCAAAATAAATAACATCAAAGAATGAATATTATAAAAATAATATACAGATTTAGTCTTGTAGCAAAACTTATTTTACTGGAAAATCTTGGAAGATTTTAGTAATTGCTAATATTTTGTATTTATGGGTAAGAACTGAAAATTTATATCTGCAGTTTAAATATATATTTGAAGAAATTAATTATCGTCTGTAATTATTCTTTTATCAATTAAATGTAAATAATAAAGTTTTATGATGTAAAGTAGGAATTTATTGTTTCGCTTTTCCGTAAGGGAAAGATAAATTGCTTTTCTTAATTAATATTTAAAAAAATAGTCTTCGTCACTTGTGTATTAATCTTATGTCATTGGCGAGCATAGTAATTGACTAAAATGATATCTTTGGCGAATTTTTTGGCAATAAATTGTTATTATATAGTTAATAAAAGTATCCATACCTAGGGTAACTGTTGTATTTTTTATCAAAATATTTTTAATACAATAATCTCTCAGTAATACTGTAGATATCAAAATAAAGGTCAATTAAATAAACACGAGCTCCAGAAAATCGAGGGTTATAAAAAATATTTTAAAAATAAATAAAAAACACACAACTTGAACTTGAATGTAAACAATGTGTGATATTGGAAATATTTAATCGGATATTTTTCACATAATATTGCTATTTAATCTTTTTCTTTCTTTTTTATTTAATTAGTTTTATTAATGCTTTTAATCTTTAATCCTCTTGCATTTGAACAGTTTCAAAGTATGAAATGAAACGAAGGTAAAAGTATAAATTCATTTTTTTTCAAAATTGCCAACATAAATTGTATTGTTAGAAAAATTAAAATTAGGGGTTGAAAATCACTTTTTGGTCTCTAATTTTTAAGCAATTACAGCTATAGAAAAAACTTTAAATGCATAAATTTTTCATCTTAATGAGGTGCTAATTTCGCTAGTTAGTTTTGCTTTTCCTCTTAAATAAATCAAGGAAGTTATAGAGAAATGAAAATTCAAATATTTGAATATCGGGATATTGGATATTTCTTCTGATAAAAGTTTCGAAGATTATTGGCAAAAAGCATCAAAATTATAAAAACAACAAGAAAAAAGTTGTAATCATCAATGAAGGAAATTAAGAGTTTTGATGTTGATTTCGTAAATAATTTTGGTTGCAAAGTATTTGAGAACGTTATCCAATAATCTGAGTCACTGACAAAACAGCAGTGTCAGCGATAGTTTTACAAAAATAAATAAATCTATATCCATACTTATAATAAAGCTCTATGTGTGCGCGCGCGCGTGTGTGTGTGTGTTGGCGCTCTACAGGCCAGACCGTTGGACCTACAGCTACCAAATTTGGTACATGTATACCTTGGAGGTCCGGAATGTGCACCTCGGAGCCCTTTTTTCGAATTTTTTATTAGAATTTGAATTAATTAAAATTTAAACGAAATTTCGACGTTTTTCCGCTATAACTTCCGAAAATATGATCGCACAAACATGATTTTTACATCAATTTAACGATTAAAAAAATAGCCTTTTAATGATATCAGTGTTTTAATGTAAAACTCAAGTTTCTATTTTTAACGAATTTTTAAAGCAATATTTTAACTATGTTTTGAACACGTGACTGGATAAAATAAAAGAATGCCGGAAGTTCAAATAAAAAAAAAACTATCATCGCAAATCAAATCTACAGAAATGCGACTTTCAGCACGTGACTTGATAAAATAAAAGAAAAAAATGTGATATTTTCTTTAAAAAATAATTGCAAAGCAAAGGTTTCTACAATCGTTTGCAACATCTATATCATTAACTCAATAAATCTTCTTTAATTACAGTAAACCAGATTGAATTTAGACAGGATATGCATTGAAATCCCGACTTAATGACATATTTCTATAATCGTTTGCAATATCTGTATTATTAATTCAATATTTTTTCCCCTTTTTCGCTTTTTTAAAAAAACATATTTAATATTTTGGCAACATCATCGAATTTTTTTTTTAATAATTTGGAAGCATAACCGATGGTTAAAACTGACTGATTTATAAAATTAAAGAATATTATTAGGAAAAGGTGTTCTTATAGAAACTTTCCGTCCATCATCTTAAAGAAAATATTAATTTCAGGTCAATCAATGCCCGGAATAATTTCAAGGCTAATGAATATGTGATTTAATTGAAAATTTTAGAACGCTTTACTCATGGCGAACCAGCTGGTCGCCAAAGGAGGCTAGTAATAAATAAAATAAGGATTAAATGTATTTTTGATACTATAAAACTAGCAATAATTGCAGTAAAATATATGAGTTTATAAACTAAGGATGTTAAAGAAAGGTAAAAAAAATTGTTATCGCATGTTTCAAGTTATTATGTGAGAGCATTATTTTTTTAAGTTACATGGTATCAATCCGACAGGAAAACAGCATCATGTTCTCACATGACTCATATTTCCCAATTAACTCATATTTCTCCAACATTTAGAAAAGTGATGATATCTGACCATGTCAAAATCAATAGTTAAAAAAATTTTTCCCCAGGGTCATAATTTTTTTTCGTGAAAACACCAGTTTTAAACAATAACTTGTTATGTTATCTTTGAAAAAGATAAACAAAGTTGTTTTTCGACATCTGAAATTGCTAAGTGCAAAACGAAAAGTAAAATTAGAAAAGAATAGATAATAAAATTGTAAAAACTTGATTTTTTTTTCAAAATTGGCTTAACCTTCTTAGCTTAATATATTATATATCTTCTAGACAACACTATTTTTATCTTATAAGTGATATCCTTTTGTGAATATAGGAATATATTTATTACCTCTCACATTGTTAGGAAAGTTCTAGAGAAAAGCTAGCCTCACTTTATTTCGGCCTTATCTTATAAATAAAAATGAATGTTTGCCTGTATGTCTGTTATGCCTTCCTAAACCGTTCATCCGATTGCGATGAAACTTGGTCAGCTTATTGTTTACACCTATGGGATGTTTATAGGGTTATATTTTTCACAGTAACCATTAAAAATATTGTAATACAATTAATTTTGCACCATCTTAATTTACAAAAATTATCTTTTTAAATATATTAAAAATTCTATAGTATAAATATATTTTCTATGTTTAATTAATTTTTAAAGAAAATATGTCAATCACTTTTTCTAAAATTAAATTTGTGAATTCTGAACGAATATTAAACAAAAATCCGAGATACAATAAATAGAATACAATAATTCATTACCATTCTGAAAGAACACTAAGCTTTATAACTCTAAAAGAATATTCAAATCCAATATATAAAACTGAATATTTGTTTGTTCGTATTTTATATACTGTCCTACCGTTCATCTTATTCCGATAAAACATTGAAAATTATTCATTGATCGCACATTATATTATTATTTTCGGTGGCAGTAACGCGCCGAGTACCAGCTGGTATTATATATCTTTGTGACTATGTATAATATTAGGGGAGAATACATTATCAACTTGTTAAGATTTGCGTGTGTATCCGCATTGGTCCAAAAGTGCTAAACGCAACCTCTTGTAAAACAACCGAAAAGAAAAACATGTTTAGTGTACAGAATGGCTTCATTAAGCAGTTTTATTTTCAATTAACATTTGGAATGCTTCGTGACATTGTGCTTGAGAAATCAGAGAGATGTTCATCTGCGTTCACGATCTTTGTCCTCAATTCTAAATATTGCTTTCTTTTATGGATTAAAAATGGATTCAGTTCACGTTCTGGTCACCGCGATATAAGAGGGACAACACATAACAGAAAAAATTTTAGACGGCGTGGAGCTTCTTTTTATGTGTTTGAAATATAAATTTTATACTTTGATGCTGCTTAAGGAATATTTCAGAATAGAAATCGTATTCAATGGCAGACAAATTATCAATGAAATGTATGAACATTATTATTATTTTCTTTCATTATTTTCTTTTAAATTTATGATGAGGAAGTCTCAAGTTTATTAATGTTTAAATTGTAAGTCTCAAATTTGTAATTTTAATTGTAAGTTTTAAGTTGTATCAATGTTTAATTGCAGATAAGAAAACAAATTATTTAAATAGCTTTTTAACTAACTATTAATTAAATAAATTCCATTAGAGCATATCTAGGATTGCTTCAGAATTTAAAGGGACAGTGGATTTTAAAAAAGCAAAAATCGACAAAAATATGATATTTTATTCTTTATCTTTGCGTCACCAAAATGTCTATTTTTTACAAATAAAACAATGTTATAAAATGTATTGCTCCTTAAAAATTATCTGAAGGGCTTGGAGAAAAATAAAGTATACTTTATGATTTTTCTCAAAATAATTTTGTGATTAAGTTTAAATATCTATAATCTGTGACAGGCATTTTAATTTTTGAAGAAATTAAATAGAAGCACGTCTCTTTTCCATTTCATATGGGTATAATGTCAGCAGGGAGGAGAAGAGAAGTGGAAGAAAATAATTAGTAAGGCAATAAAAGTACCAAAAACGGGAGGGAAAAAAACTGGGGGGGGAGGGTTTATGAAGATTTCGGTTAAATCTTAAAGTAAAATTAGGTAAGTATTTCATATTTCGATTTTTTTTTTCGAAAATTAAAAGTTAATTAAAAAAAATCAAAAGTTAAAAGTTTCGGCAAAACAAAATTTCTACGAAAATTCAGTAAGTGTGCATAAAAATATTTCTAAGTAATTTAGCTTTTAATTGAAATTATAAAATCATATGCAGTTTGGTTCCAAATATATTAATATTGGATAATAGGGAAAAAACAATATAAAATAAAAAAAATGAAGTCGCTTGGAATATTTTGAATTTTTTTAAAATTACATATCTTTTATTTTTTTTAATTAATCTATTTCGTTTTACAATATTTTAAAGAAATTTGACTTTTTCATTTTTTAAAACATATGCGTAAAAAATGTAATAATCGTAAATGAATAATTTAAATGCGAAATCGTCCGTAATTATTCTAATAAATGAACTATTAAAATGTCTTAATAGAGTACACAGTCTCCTTATGAATAATTTTGCAGGTGTGTGATCGGGGACTAACTTTAAAATAAATGTTTTGTGAGTGATATCTTTCATATAATATTACAAATCATTTTTGCGTATGTGTATTTAATTAAAATTACATACAATTTTTAAAACGGTCTATTAAAAAAAAGATTGCAATTGGTCCGGTTTCGTTCTCATAATCTGCCAGCATAACAAATTTATATTATCCATCCGCAGATTGCCTTGACATAGAAAAAGAAAAGAAATTATTCAAATAAATCAAATATCTTTTACACGGGAATTTTTTTCTCTTGATTAGGGTCTCCAATCAATATTTCACAGCTCATAGTTTCATTTACAGAAAATCAACCCCAGCCCCAACAGAATAAATGGTCGTATTAAGATAGCATGAACTAAATAAAATTTCATTGAAATCGACTCTATAGGAATTTCGAAACTTAGTTTCTGGTAATCTGTTGACGAAGTGACATCATAACCATATATTTTTTTATGATTTAAATTAATTCAAGGAGAAATGCAAGAAATCGATTTTTTTAATTTGCTGTTCAAAGTGATAATTAAGATATATGAATTTTGATTAATCAATATCTTATCTGCTTCATCCTTGCAATTATTATCCGATTTCTTTTTCGCTACAAATTATTCGTATTAAATATCACAAGTCACGAAAATGAACTAGAAATGCAAAACACGGCTCTCAATCATTTCTTAAGTCTATATCCTTCGCGCGAAATGTATATGCATATTAATAAAGACACGTGCGTGTATTTAACAAAATAATTTGAAGTATTGGTTAGAATTAAACATGTATTTTAATGCGAATATTCTTTTTTAAATTTGTTTTATAAAAATATTGTAACATGACAAGATATGAAAAGAATGCAATATCGAAAACTTAATAGACTTCAGTAATCAAACAAGATACATGTATTGTTTTCTCCGTAGTAGGAATTTATATGGTCTTTTTTCGTCTCTATATCGAATTGATCAGATTATAACAAGAATCGATGGCAAATAATTGTGCAAAGAACAATCCAATAACGAACATTGTCTTTGAACAGGTTGTAGTCGTTAACTGATCACTCATTTGTGTATTTTGTGGTTATTTTTTTAGTCATTTTAAAATTCAATTTTTATTTCGCATTATATAAATAAAGCAATTTATATATAGCAGATATAAATACAGCAGGTATCGATGGCAAATAATTGTGCAAAGAACAATTCCAAAAACTAACACTGATTTTACATAGATTGCAATCATTAACTTATCATTTATTTGTATTTTTTTTAAAAAAAGATCTTTTTTAATTACATTCTTATTTCACGTTATTGATATAAATAAAGCAGTTTTTTTACAATAATCAATAGCAAATACTTGTGTAAAGAACAATTCTAATAATGAACATATTTGAACAAACTGCAATCGATCTCTCATTTGTATTTATTCTTCTTCTTATTATTATTATTTGCTTTTTATGTATTTTAATCACATTTTTATTTCTCATTATTGATATAAATAAAGAAGTTTTTCACAACAATAGAGGGCAAATTATTGTGTAAAGTACAATTTCAGTAGCAAACTCTGTTTTTCAGCGAACTGCAATCGATTGATCACTTATTTGTATTTTGTTTTGTTTGAGTTAAAATTTTTTTTTTTAATTTCTTCTTTTAACCCCATTTTTATTTTGAGTTATTTATACACGCAAAGAAGCATCATTTTTAAGCAAAAATAAATAGTTTATTTCTTTAATTTTGTGATGGTAATTTTTACCACAAAAATCTCGATTTCTTGGGATTTTCGGATTAATAGAGGTCAATATTTTGGATTAAAGTCAGACCCCTCGTAGAAAAAATCCGTGGTCTGTTACGCTGTTTGAGGGTAACCTTGGAAAAAGTCTTCAAGTTGAATTCATTTCTTTCTCTTTGGTTCCTTTTTTTGGCATTGAAAAAAAACTTTATTATTTATTTGGTTAAGTTCGTTTGTGCTTGAATTGTAGCAGCATTAGCGCTCTCTAAATACGATGGTGCTTTTTAGTTTTTTTCAGTAAATAATCATTTGTAATTTCTTTTCTTTAATGCATGTAACTTTGAAAAAGTATTCTAACCTGAAATTTAGATATCTTTCATAACTCTATATAAAAAATTTACTAAATGCATTTTTATCATTTTATAAATAAATGTAGGCACATCGAGTAAAACGGAACTTTCAGTGTAAGTTACAATGGGATTGAAACGGTTTAGAAAAAATTACCCACTGGTTTTATATTCTGAAGCAAGCATAAGAGGCCTACTTTTTTTATGATAAGAAATTTCAAATCCGTATATATGTCAGAAATTTCCCTAAATTAAGCTGTTTGTAATCAAATAATATAGCTCTTTTTGCGTTTATTGTTCTATATTTAGCCTTTTAGGATGTAAAAATCATGTGCGAGCTTTGTGGGTTGAATTAACAGTTAGCCCGGATTAATTTTTTCTTAAAATTCGCCGAAAGGAAAAAGAAAAGTAGGACTTTTTCACAAAGCATAAAGTTTTTTTTTCTTTTTTTTTTTTTTTCTTCCTTTTTGTTTTAATTTTTTATTTAGCTCAGCGAGTGGTAAGATACGAACGAAGCAAATACATTCTTCTTCAAGGAAAACCCGCCAAAAAAAAAGGCAATTTTCTTTGTGATGAATCTTCACACCTTATCCGTCATTCCGGTCACAGGGGATGACAAAAAACTCGGCGGATGATACATTCCAAACACAGACACGGAAATCCTCGAGGCCTCATCCCAGCAAGTGTAAAAACGCTCCCAAATTTATTTTTTTTCTTCTTCTTCTTTTCTGAATCCTTCCACTCAAGCAACACGCAACTCAAAAGTTATAACTCCGTGCGGAGAATTGCAACCCCTAAATGATAAAGGGTTGACGTTCTATTCTGGGCTTATCGCCCAACACCTGTTCTATCAACCCACGCCTTCGAGACGTACCCAGGAAACTCAAGAGGCCAGGTACCACCTGAAGAGCGCGTTTATTGCAAAGGATTAAAATACACTCCGTTGTTTTTCAAACCGTCACTCAAAAAGAAGCATGCGTTTTCTGCAAATTAACTCTTCATATCTGAGTTGTACGTCCCTTCGGGTTTCTTTTCGAAGGTGTTTTTATCTTTGACTGGGTCAAAGAGATTACTTTTGTCGGGTTTTTAATCTTAATTTACTCCTCACTTTCTAAGCGGATTGGACTGTTGCAACGTTTTAACTTCACAAACTTCCGCTTAAATTAAAACAGTCCCATTTTTAGAAATGTTTGGAAAAAGGCTTTACTTAGATAACAATGTTTTATAATATTATTAGATTGAACCGATGTTCACTATGCGATCATAAAACGGTTTAAAAACTCGATAATATTATAATAACATCATTTTAATTGCACGGATATTAAGATAATATTTGAAGCATAGTCATAAACAGAAACTCCAATCCGACCAAGTTTTGTTTAGTTATATTGATTAGTTATTATTTCTGTTGTAAAGCCACTCTAATAACAATAAAGCATTAGAGTTGCTTTTGGGACGGACCTCGTAATTTTGTCCAAAAAAATATTTTGGACTGACCTCCTTTTTTTGTGGGGAGGTCCATCCAAAAAATATTTATAAGAATTATTACAATTGAATAGTAATTATTATAGTTTAGTTGTATTTGTCCCATTGTAAAGCCACTTTAATGCTTTATTTTTTTTATTAGAGTTGCTTTTAGGACGGACCTCGTCCGAAAGTTATTTTGGGACGGGCCTCGTAATTTTAAACCGTGGTCAGAAGGCGAGGACGATACCTGAGCTGACACCCTCCTCTCCACACCACACCAGCGGGAGGACATTTGCACTGATAGATTTAACACGCTACAAACAGCCTTACACGTCGGTGGGATTGGGTCTCGAACCTGAAACCCTCCGGCCCCCAAGCCGTGACCTTACCACCAGGCTACCTTTGCCTGCCAATCCGCCCGAAGACAGATTGAAATACTGAATGATCGGAATTCCATGACAGTGTTGGCTGGAATTATGATTAAGAACTAAGGACCATCGCTGGCAACAATACAACCCTCCTGTAGGAAGCACATTCGGTCAAGGGTAAGAGGTAGTTGACTGCAACCATTTCTGTACCCAAAAGGTGGCGAGAACAAACCAGAAGCAATATCTGAGGTGTAGCCAAAGGAAGTGACGGTTGCTTAGCAAAAAAAAAAAAAAAAAAAAAAAAAAAAAAAAAAAAAAAAAAAAAAACTCTGTGTTGAATTGAAATTTTAACAAATGTATCAAAAAAACCTTTTTGATTTTTTTTTCTCAACCACTAGAATCTAATGACAGTAAAACCAAAGATGAGAAAAAAAAAATAGAGCAAAATTTAAAAAGAGCGTGTGGTCTTTCTTATAATTGATTTAATGAAAGGGAGGCGATTCAATGTGTAATTTTTACGTTTAAAAAAAATCCTAATGTGATTTCCAATATTTTATTCAGTATAATTTCATTTTCACCTTTTACAGCTCTAATTAAAAATAATAAATAATAATTCAATAATAAAATTTTAAAAAAATTTAAGAAATAATTCAAGCTTAAAATTACTCAGTTTCATGCAAATTAATTAGCTTTACACTTATTAATTAATTAACCAGCTACATTTAAATTACTTGACTGATAAACTCAATTTATTTTAATTAATTTCTAATTGTTATGTTAATCTAATTCCAATTAGCTTAATTAAAATTATGTATTTATTTGTATCCATATCGCAAAGCTTAGAAATGTAGATATAACATGACGTAAAGAATGATTTCATAGATTATTAAAAGTGGATAGCAACAATGATACTAAATGGCATTGAGTCAGAAAAAGTTAAAATTAAAATTTAAAAAAACTTAAATTAAGTGTACGATATATGGAAAAATATATCTTTCTTCTCTCGACTCTCTCGTACACTCTCACAAAATGAGGCGTTTGAGATTCAGCTTCTTCGATTAATGAAAAGAATCAAGTATGTATTTTATCTTCAGAGTAGGTCACAAATTCCAAATGCTTCTGATATTTCTACACATTTATCTGCATTCCGTGAATATGTTCACAAATATTGGAGAATTCATTTATAGCAATTTATTTATTCAGGAATTATTATATTTAAATGAATATTCAGTGAATTTTATGCGGAAGAAGCAATATTCGGGGAAGTTCTATTGTCCTATTTCTCAAATATTTAAGAAACATTTGATAATACTCACTTAACAGATAAGCTTGGAAAAAAATTCGACGATATGCAAAATTACAAAATTACAGCAACTTGAGTTTTTGAACATAGTAAGAATAGCTATAGCGCGAATAAGAACACAATAATAACAAATACAGAATGAGCAAGAACAGAATAAAAACAACTGATAAGAAATATTGGTCTACATCAGCGGGAAGATGTATTCCCACAAGCAATCAACTTATTTCTTTTTCTTTTTGCTGTGATAGAAAAGGGGGAAAATTAAAAAGCGGCTACAAAGAATTTTCTAACACATGTATCATCATTCTAGGTGATTACAAATGAATGCATTTCGTGTTGTATATATGTATCTACTTATTGTTACTCATGTACAAGAAGAATATAGTATACATTTTAATCCTTCTTCGCATAACGATGTAAATTTTCATTATAAAATTTAGTGAACAAAAAATTAAAACATATGTACCGTAAATTGGTTGTTGCTGGTAACTTTTTCACAACTATTACGTAATAAGAAACGTTTGAGAGAAAAAAAGATCAAATGACACAATCATTTTAGCGAATTTGAATTTGTGATTCCACTGTTTGTTGTGGTTACAAGAAGAATTTGCGAGATTTCTTGAATATTTTTAATAACTAATCCGAGATTTTTTTTTGCTAATAAAAGCATAATTAATGGAAAAAAGTTTTTGTGCATGTGTGTTTCTGTTGTTTTCTGTACAATTTATATCGGAAGAAATGAAAAGAAGGCGTTGTGAGATTTTTTTGCATATTTTTTATAACTAATCTGAGATTTTTTGATAATAAAAGCAATAATGAATGAAAGAAAATTACGTGTGTGAATGTTTCTGTTGCTTTCTGTGCAATTTATATCGAATACTCCAAATAATCTTCCTAAAAGCCCATGATAGAAATTTATATCACTATGCAATTGTTTCACTGCATAGTGATTTATGACGAAAATGCTTTTTATTATATGTTTATATTATGTTATTTTTGTAGAGAAATTTAAAGTAGAGAGTCATTGAAGATTGGCCAAAAGTAGGTGATCACTTCATTGAAAATACTCGGCATGCAAAGGGTATTCTACAATATCATTCAAGAAATGTGGGAACAATTTGTGTGTAAGTAAAAATAAATTTGCGTGCAATTTGTGTCTAATAAAAATACATTTTTCTTAATTATCGTAAAAAGTGCGACAAAGATATATTATTTATTCATTTCTTTTGTATTGAACATAACATGTAAATTTGCATGATGATGGATAGTTCCATTATACAGTTTTTTAAATTTTTATTTTATATATTTATATTAGGTTTTTTCTAAAAAAACCTTTCCTTTAATCTAGAGCATGAATTATATCAGCCTGATTTATTTCATAAAAAATCATCCAAAGATGAGTTAAGCTGTTGCACTTATTTGCTTGTTGCTATTACCATTCATTCCATTAAAAATATAAATACAATTCAATAATTGTGTGTACGCTATCTCGATTATAAATTAAAAGGATCAAACAAAGCTATTTCGTCCTGCACTCTTCAAATTAAACACTTAAAAAAACATTAAAAATAAAAAGAAGAACTGCGATAAACTATTACCGGAAGAAAAAAAGTAAGTTTGAATTCTTTTTAAGGTTGCCATTCAAAATATTTAGATACAGAGTATATAATCATATTTACTTATATATGATACTAGCTGGTACTCGGAGCGTTGCTGCTGCAGAAGAAGTAATGTTGGAAATATCGCATGAAATTTAATGAAATTTAAAATAACTGACTCGTTTAACTAGGAATGATAGAAAGAATAATATTTATTTTCGTATTGGAAATGAATACATCCAGTAAAATTGAGTGATCTATAAAAGAGAAGTGTCAAAAATATTCATTCTATTTTTTTTTAATCTTTATTATTCAAGACTTTAGGTTTAGCAATATTTTTTTCATCTTCAAAAGAAACAAATAATCTATATCTATACTTATAATAAAACTCAATGTGCGTGTGTGTGTGTGTTGGCGCTCTACAAGCCAGACCGTTGGACCTACAGCTACCAAATTTGGTACATGTATACCTTGGAGGTCGGGAATGTGCACCTCGGAGCCCTTTTTTAGAATTTTTTATTAGAATTTGAATTAATTAAAATTTAAGCGAAATTTTGACATTTTCCCGCTTTAACTTCCGAAAATATTATTGCACAAACACGATTTTTATATCAATTTAAAGATAAAAAAATTAGCTTTCTAACGCTATCAATTTTTTTAAATTTATAACGTAAGCTTCTATTTTTAACGAATTTTTAAAGAAATATTTTAACCATGTTTTTATCACGTGACTGGATAAAATAAAAGAATGCCGGAAGTTCAAATAAAAAAAAACTATCATCGCAAATAAAATGCAACTTTCAGCACGTGACTGGATAAAATAAAAGAAATATAAAATGTGATGTTTCCTTTAAAAAATAAATGCAAAGCAAAGGTTTCTATCATCGTTTGCAACATCTATATCATTAACTCAATAAATCTTCTTTATTTACGGTAAACCTGATTGAATTTAGACAGAATATACATTGAAATCCCGACTTAATGGCACATTTATGTAATCGTTTGCAATATCTGTATCATTAATTTAATACTTTTTTTCCCTTTCTCGCTTTCTTAAAAAAACATATTTAATATTTTGGCAACATCACCGAAAAAAACATTTTTAATATTTTGGAAGCATAACCGATAGTTAAAACTGACTGATTTATAAAATGAAAGAATATTATTAGGAAAAGGTGTACTTTTACAACTTTTCGTCCATCATCTTAAAGAAAATATTAATTTCAGGCTAATTAATGCCCGGAATTACTTCAATGTGGAATGAATATGTGATTTAATTGAAAATTTTAGAACGCTTTACTCATGGCGAACCAGCTGGTCGCCATAGGCGGCTAGTAAGTAATAAATATTCAAATGGCAAGTAAAAAGTGTTCGAAGTTTCATCGCAATCTGATGAGCGGTACGGCAGCGCATAAGAAACATTCATTTTTATTCATATAGATTATTAGTGATTCCAGCAAAAGTGATCGCTCCAAAACTTTCTGACTGATTATTAGATAAAAGTGTTATGACGATCTGCATGACATTGAAGTACAATAATTAAGAAAAATTAATATTTGATGCGAATCCAGCGTTTTTAGTGATTCTATAGTGTCATCTTTAGCAAGTATTTTAGCGACTAATTCCTGACATGCAGTTTATAATATCTGAAAATCGAATTTGTATTTTAAACAAGGTTTTCCTTATCGGCTGAAATAAATATTTCACATAGAATTACGCTTGTAGCCATAAAATCACATACCAAATTTGATATATTTAAAGCAATGTGTTTTTGAGTTATCACAAGTATATGCCTCTGAAAGTATAGATCAATAGACTTTCAATCCCTTGTTAGATTTGGCTCAAAATGTGCTTGGTGTCTACACTCTAGATTTTAAATCTGCCAAATTTTATCCATCTATCTCTCTTCTTGTACATAACGTGTTAACTTTTATTCGAACAACAAGGTAAATAGGATTTCTACAAATGGATTTTGTTCAAGGTTTGACGGAAATCTATAAATCTAATACTATAATACGAGGAATGGTTGCCAAGTCGAAAATCGCCCCAGAATTAATAAACTCCGGTAAATTTGGGGGTCTGGGGTTTTTGGCCACGAGGAATCGATTGGCGCCGGTTTTGAAGCGCTACGGTCGAGCAGTTCGGAGTTACAGATAGGATATTTTCAAACTTTATTAGTTCGCCATAATGGCTACTTAAATTTTCAAGCGGTAACGTGCTGCCATCTATATCCAACATGGCGAACTAATAAAGTTTTATGTTTATGCTGTTATAGGTTTATAATATGTTTCTTATGTATGTATATATGTTTGGTTTTTCTAAATAAATTTGTCAAAAATATTGAACTTCAACACACTTCAATCTTTACTTTACCTTTGTATAGAATAGTTCCCTTTCCAAACTCTAACTTTGTTTAGAATAGTTTACAATGGTGCACTTTAACCGGTTATCTTTTCACCAATGGTTTCACAAATTTTCTTATGGCATGTATTGTTTTGATAAATCACAATTGAAAATTTAAATCTTCGAGTTAGCTTCGATACCTGTTTTCTCCGAGCGGAGCTCGGTCACCCGCTGGTTTAATATAAAAACAGTATACTAAATTTCATACGTCTAATTCAAAGTGCTTTTTCATTTATCTTACAGACTTCAGAATTCAAGATGTCTAAAATTTAAAAATTCGTCGAGTTCGAATTCACAGCACATTTCGTATACGATAACGCATTAAAATTTGGACTTCTTTTCATAGATATAGTTTTATTGCCAAGTTATTTTCCCCAAAAATGTTATATTGAGAATTCAAACGTAATAATATTAAAATCCATTTTTAAAAATCATTTAAGTGAAATAATAATTGTTTTCACTGGGTTAAGTAACTATGACGTATGATTGAGATTGTATGTAAGCCCTATTACTGACTCTCTGTTCAGAAATAAATGCTGACTGACCGGACCACCGCTACAGTAATACTGGCAGGAACTGTGGTTGAGTCCTAAAAGCCATCACCGGCCAAGATACAATCCTCCCCGAATGAAGTACGTCCCATCAGGGGAGGAGTCAAATCCTCCACCTTTATAGTACCCACCTGGTTGGCGTGATCCAACCGTCATGCCGGAAGCTTCTCATCCTCAATTAAGAGGTGCCTCCCCCTTCCAAGAGTCAGAATGTAAATAATGTTTTTCTTTGTTATAAGATATAACGCGAAAATAAATCTATACAATAATTTTAAAATATATAAAAAGAATATTTTCTTTCAATATCGACAGCAACGAGTATGTTTAAATGTTTTGGAACTTTGATACTCTGATAGGAAGCTGGTGTATATTTAGGCAAAGCACATTTCAAACATGTTATGCAAAATTCGAGGATCCACAGGTTTTCATCGTGTGTCATATATCAATTCAACTGCTCTTTTGATTGGTCAGAATAGATAAAGGCAAAATTTCAAAAAAAAAGTTTTTCGATTTCAAGTCCAAAACAACGAATTTATCAATTATTCGATAATTATTTTTTGACAACTATAATAAAATTAAATAAATATATAATAATAATATATAATATAAATATACAAATATAAAATAATATATAAATAAATATATAATATAAATATGTAATATTTAATTTTCGAGGAGGGTGGACTAAAAAAATTGTGAGAATTGGAAAAATTGGTTTAGAGATTAGAGAAATATTCTGATGATAAAATGCGAAAATCTTTTCCTTTACAATATATTTAGGATATTTAATTACAATAAAGACAGTAAAAAATATCAAACTTAAAAGAATCTGTATCCTTTAAACAGAAACTTACAAATTATGTAGATTTCAGATTAAATTCCTAAATGGAAACTTTAAGCTCGAACACAAAAACAATCTTCTAGTAAATCAGAATCGTTTCAGAAGTGTGGACACTTTTTTATCAGTTTGTATTGTAACTTTGTAACAATTATGTACAATATCTTGTAATTGGTCGTGACAAATACCATGTCAAGGGTATTCAAATCGTTATTTAGATGCAAGTTGCAATAGTTTTTCAATTAACATGCTTGTTTAGATGTTCCATTTATTTCTCATTGTATTTAAATCAGCAAAACAAAAAGATTGCTTTTGGAATGTTTTTTTTTTAATTTATCAATTAAAATATTTTCTTCTGGTTGGATTAATGACGCTACAATAAAAAAATTACGCCACAAAAATAGATTGTTTAACTTTAGATATATATTCTATCAACTAATCAATTGGAAAGAAAAAAAATTAAGGTTATTATTCAGCAACGAATGAATAGCATTCTCTTATAATTTTTAACTGATCGATATTGAGATATTTTAACCTCATGCTCATTTTCTGTACTAATTAGATGACGCATTCTGTTTGGGAAACATATTGCTTATTTGGTTTAGTTAACAATCAATTAAAATAATTGACTTAATTTTTATTAAAATATATCCCCTTGAAATTTATTTTGTTTTATAAGTCATAAATCCGCACAAAAGTTCATAACTAAAAATCATTCGGAAATTTTTTCAAAATGTTTGGAAAAAATTTCGGTTTACAGGAATATGGAAGTCTTATTTTTTGCTCCATATATATATAAAAAATTAATCCAGAAATAATCGAAAGAGGTCATTCACACGTCATATTGAGTCATTTAATGCAAATCAGGTTAATGCAAACAAACAATGAAACAGATCACTATAACAAGACAATACGTATTTATTTTAAAGTAAAAACCACAAGGAATTCGGCAAATTAAATGAGTCATTACAGAGCATAGTGTATCATGTGGGCAACGAGGCCATTCACAACGCTTTCGAATGGTATATTTCATTTCCATCAAAGTTGTTAGGAAACCGAAACTTTAAATATCCCCAAAAAACCAAAATCTTCTGGGACCAAGTTTAGTGACAGTGAGGGCCATTTAAAATTAAAACCTAGACATATCACTTGGTCTTCAGCAAAGTGCCCAAAATGAACATTTGGACTTTATGTAGAAAGTGGGAAAGGGTACTTTTGTTTGATTGTCGTCATCGCCATGGAATATCAAATAATGCATTATTGTTATGTATTGCATTACGGAAAAGGCTTGCTTTATTTGATATTCCAAGGCGATGACGACAATCAAACAAAAGTACACTTTCCCACTTTCTACATAAAGTCAAAATGTTCATTTTGGGCACTTTGCTGAAGACCAAGTGATATGCCTAGGTTTTAATTTTAAATGGCCCTCACAATCACTAAACTTGGTCCCATTACGCAACTATGTTTGATATTTTTTCTAAACGCGAACCCCTCACTACCTTTATTACTTGACAAGACACCATATGCTCAAATTTTTGTATTTTTAAAGTCTATTAAATTTTATGCACTCATTTAAATTTTATTTTCTAAAGTGTTTTTACACATTACCCGTTTTTAATTATTGCACATTGGTATGGTTTTAACAATGGTTTGGCGCAGCATAGTCATAATATGGTTCTTGCGCCAGAAAAAAATTCAAACAAATCAAATCAAATCCGTAATGCAAACACTAAGTAATCACATAAACGTATAACATACCGTTCTAGAGTCCCTGTAGGGGTTTTTCATTCGGATACTGGACAATGCTCTTCATAAAAGAAAAGGGCCCGAAAGAAAGATTCGGTGAAATAACCCAAATAGTCATGTGAAGTGAGTGTAGCGACTTGGTCAGTACTTATAAGGTACGTCTCGTAGATAGGATTGTACATCGCCTGTATTAGCGTCATTATGCAATAAAAAGTCAGCTTCTTCGCAAATGTTCAACAAACGCTAACGGTCACGTTCCTTTTGTGCTAATGCCCATGCAGCAAAATTTAGTCTTTCTTCTGTACTGATGAAGTACTTGTGTCTTATGTTGATACATATTCAAGATTAAATGGAGAATGCCTCAAATCGACGAATACAAAAATTATGCTATTCTTCCAGGTCTGCGAGCACTGCTACTTTCACAAGATATCTTTGCAGAAAATTTTTCATTGACACTTTTGACAACATGGACACGGTCCGAACTCAAGGAGGCTCAGTTATTTTTTGGATGATCTTCCAAACTTCCAGTTTTCTCAGAACTTTATGATAAAATCATGATCCTGTTCATTAAAATAGGGCTTCTTGCGCTATGAGAAAGGTTTCTAGAGCAATAGTTGTAGACCCTCTCCCCCATTCTTGTAGAAAAATTGATACTCAAAGCTCTATTTGCTATCTATAGCAAATAGGATATAGCTAGCTCTCGCAATAGCTATAGCAACAGGATATAGCAAGATCTGTTTGCTAACTATATCCGTCTGCGATATTGAATGCCGAATCCATTTCCAGCCAACTGTTTTATCAATAGCTTTATTTGCATAAAACATCTCAGTATGATGCTGAGTGCCCTCTACCGTTTATTTTCGGAATAATTTTCCCATACATGGCGCATATTAGCGCAAATGAAAATTTTTTCTATTTATTACTTTTTTAAAAATTATGATTAGCTGGTACCCATCGCGTTGCTGTTGCAGAAGAAATAACTTTAGAAATATAGTTTGAGATTTGGAATGGATGTCTTGTTTAACTAGTAATGATAGAAAGAATAATATGTATTTTCTTGTTGACAGTGAATACATTCAATGAAAGTGAATGATAAAAAACATAGAATATAAATGATATTTATTCCATTTTTTACTTTATTATTGAAATATACTTTAGGGCATATCTTCAGCAAAAACGAATAAATTTCTTTGACTGTCCGACTCGTGAGCACCCAACATATAATTAGCCAAGAGAGATACATGGATTTTTTGAGTTCAAAATAATAAGTTAGCAATTTTATTGCCGTTGGATGAACAGAACGGCAGCGCTTAAAATATGAACAAGCAGGAATTCATTTTTATAAGTTACATTTTTAAATGTTTCTCAAATTAATGACGCACCATATATTTTAAAATACTACACTTTTAATTCGCTTGCTTGCTTTGGCCAACTTGACTATAGACATTTTGTTTTAGTTACAAAAATTGACAAATATATATGCTTTCTTCTATGGCATCTTTTAAAACTAAATTCAGATTGTGGGCCATACTAAGCATAAATCAAGCGTTTGAGACGTTTACTATTAAACGTAACCTCATACCCATGTACACTTCATCCATTACTTTGAATCACCATCTTGTTTTTGTCTACAGCAGTTCGTCGAATTCAAATTTTTCTCGTGCAACGATTTCATAATTGTTTCTTCAAGGCCCGTTGATGATTAATCTTTTATTTTCCTTTAAAAAAAAAAAAAGACAAAAAATTTATACATTTGTTTTTTTATGCAGGCTCTCTAATTTTACACATTTATATTTTTCAATACGTTGATGAATTTTAGAGTCCCCGTCGAATTCTATTTTGACATCAACATGCAAAACAGTATTTTTATTGTTTCCACTTTATCCTTTAAAACATGTCATTGTATTCTGCATACTGATTTTGGAACTGATGAAGAAGATTTCGTGTATGGGAAGTAAAATTGAACATAAGTTTGCCTTGCTTTAATAAAGGGTCTTTAATCTGAAGAAAGGAATTTAAATAAAAGATTAATTGTCAGTAAAAATCTCATAAAATCAGCAATCTAAACATGTTAAGATAACTCAATTAGATCAAAAACATTATCTTAGAAAATACTGTTAATTAATCTTTTTTTTTTTTTTTTTGCAATTTTACAATTTTTCTATACAGCATGTTTCACAAAAGAAAGTGTCCAGTAAAAACGTAAGATCGATATTTATATTATATATTTAAATATCAGCTTTTCAAAAGTAATTGAAAAATGCTTAATAATAATTTTTTATCAGTCAGAAAGAAAATTGTATTCTAAATATGCTGTTCAGCAGTTTCAAATGATTTCGATACAATTTATACGAAAGGACGGTTGAAAGATGACATTGTATGCAACCATAAATAACAAGTCCGACCATCTCTCCCTCCCCAGGAAAGGCATACTCTTTATTTTTGATCCCACTCTATTTTTGAACTCACCAGGACGGCGAAAAACCAGCCACCATTCTGGAAGCTTCTCATCCCCCCCCCATGTCTGAAATGCCCCTTGGGGGAACAAATGGTTGGCAAGACTAGATACCAAGGATCCTCTTACAAACAGCATGAAAAACTTTTCAAATGATATAACTAATGCCACTGAAAATCTTGGTTTTTAGCAATAAAATGAATACTAATGATTTTTCTGTTTAAGAAAATCGAATTTTCTTTCAAATTATTAAAGAATTTAGAATTGATTGAAAAAGTAAATGACTTTGCATTCAGTGCGATATCTCCTGTAAAATATTTAGTCTTAAAAGGTCTATATCATTCTGAATGCCAGGTGAGAAAACATAATCAAATAAATAAAACAAAAATAACAATTTCGACTATGAAAAAGAAAAAAAAATTAATAGAACAATAAAAGGTCCATAAAAAAATTATATTCTATCTAGAAACGTTTTCACTCAATTAAACCCCTTAGTTATTAGACTGAACGAAATAAAAAAAAAATACTATGACAGTTTAAACATTTTTGAAAATCCGGATAAATTAATACATCTTAGTAAAAAATTAAAACAAAAGCACCAAAACCTTGAAAAATTCTCTCATTTAAAAAAAAAAAATGATATAACAATAAAGAATTTTTTGAAAAAATTTGACTTTGATTTTGACAATTTTATTGATACTGCCTGTTTCTATTGCAACTGGAAAAGAACTTTATTCAAATAATATTTTTAATTGCGAATTATTCTTTTTCGACCATATCAGAATTCAATTTTACAAGAAACTATATATTCTATCAATGTTCTGACATTGTATTATAGTTGGATTCTTAATATAAGAAAATCGAATTGAGAATCGATGAATTATTAATGAATTCTCAGTTGTAGAAATTAAATCGGATGAATGGTTCTGTATTCTATTATTGATGAGTTTTCATCGTTTAAAGATAGATTTTAGATACTTTTTTAAAAATTGATGGGGAATTTTGTTTTATATTTATGGATTTCATAACCAATTCGTTAATTAGTTCGCTGTTTTAAAGACAGCGATCCCTTGCAAGAGGTACTGGGCCGTCAGTAGTCTCATTGTCCATGAAATAGCGAAGTGGCAAGTCTAATACCATAGTACTAACACTACTAGACTTTTATTTCGCCATCTATGTTTGGAGAAAATAATTATGTCAAAATCATAATTTTTGAAAAAGAAATTAATGATTTTATTAATGTATTAAATAATTTGTCTCAAAAAATACGGAAATCGAAATGAAAACCATAGAATACGCAAATGTTGATAGAAAAAATAAGATAATTTGTTGTAAATAAATTGGCATTTATATTGCATTCATTTAATTCGTCATGTCGATATCACTTATATTATATATGCTTGTGTTTATGCGTGTGTATGATTCGTGCGTGTGTGAGTGAGAAATATTCTTTAAAGAAACTAGTGTAAAGTTCTTTAACTATTTTTATTCTTAATTTGAAAGAAATATTCGAATTTTTAACTTTTCAGTAGATTTCTTTATTAAAATTGTCCAATGCATCTCACCGACTAGGAAGCTAGAAAGCAGGTAAAAGACACCATTTGAAAGTATTTTGAGCTTACATAGTTATGAAATGGTTTTGTCCACCAGCATATTCATCCAAAGGAAAAATAGTTGCGCATACAACTCAGACATTAAGCAACAGTTCGATAGATCATGAAATTAGTTTTAGAAAGAAGACTATTATTAGAACTGAAAATGTTAAGACATTATATTTCCTTCGATATTTATTGGAATTTAATATATTTATAGCTTTATTTTTAGCTCCAATAATTAGTTAATTTTTTAAATAATTTGATCAAAATGAATTGTTTACAAAATTCATAGATAAACTTGCGTTTTTATCTTATTTATTTTTATAAAAAAATAAATATTTTATTCTTTTTAACTTTTTAATGAAACTTACAAGTTATTAGGATAATTATTATTAAATCAAAATAAATTTTAATACATATTAAAAAAATAAAAATATTCTTTCATTCATTTGGAATCAATTTTTTTTGTAAAATAAATCAATCGATAATTATTAAAATATTGCATTGTTGTCAAGAATACAGTATTCTGTATGAGTTTATACAGCGATTGCGTTACGCACTGTAGGAAAAATCAAATCTAAAAATTCATCTTTTACAAACACGAAACAATTCAAATTGAATACATGAGCATTAAAAAAATTTCTAAGATTCAATCTACAGCGTCTTTTTATTTGAAAAATAAGAAGAAAGGATATCAAACTATTGAAATTAAAACCATCTCTGTTAATTTGCTATTTTATTTTATCAATCACATTAATGGCAACAAGAACTTAGTTGCAATGAAAATAAATCAAACAAACGGTCAAATTAAGTTTCCATTGTTCGCTATCCAACAAAAAATCATGACTGGGAAGCTTTGCCGATTAGAATTCTATCGTTGATCTTTTTTTTTTTTTTTTCTTTTTCCCACTTAGTTATATCTAATTAAAATTTTAACAAAATAATCTTCGGTTTAAGCGAGTCTCAATTAAAAAAGCACATTTTATTCTAAATGGGAGCAAATCTTAGAAGTTATCCCGATCCGAGAAATAATAATAATAATTATAAAAAGAAGAAAAAGAAGAAGGGGGGAAAAGGGGGGGATACAGAACGTCTGGGTTTTCTTGAAGAACCCGATTTCGATCTAAGCGAGGTGATTAGTTCTTCTAATACCCACAAGATGGCGCCTGCCAATATATGAAAAATCGCTATTCCGCGGAAATAACAAAATCCAAAAAAAAAAAAAAAGCGAAAACAAAGAAAATGGGAAATACGATTGATTTGGTTTTCCGCCTATGTTTCTTGTTTATGCTCGAGATTTTCATCGAAAGTTAATTGAATTAACTCGTTCAGCAGCAAATTTATTGCGAACTTTTACAAGTAAAATAAATTTACGAAATCAATCAGTTTTGATTGAACTACATTAACACACAAAAAGAGGATTTTACTGCATTTCTAACTACAATGGACCATTATTTAAGATAACAAGACATAAATTGAAACCAGGGAAATATTGACGGCGTTCTTTTTGTTACATTCGCTGATTTCTGTGTCGGCATTCGAATACTTTTCCAAAAACAACAATTAAGATTAATATGACATGTTTGAAAAGTGGAATGAACTTCAATTTTAATTAGCTTTCTTTTACGCGTAATTCACTTTAGATTTGTATAATTCAGTAAACCTAAATTCCGAATTCTACGAACCGTGAAAGTTTTTGCAAATCCATTGTTCCTCAGTAACAAATAATTGATTTGTTGTTTTTACAAAATACAGGGCGAAACTCTTGTAATAGTTTTTAGAATAAAAAATAATGATAATAATAACACCGGTTATTAAATGTGATTAGATACCATGTTGGAAAGTTCCTATGACAATGAATAAAATAAACAGTCTTTGAAAATTATAAACTTTTAAATATAAATACAAAGTTTTGTTATGGTTTAGAAAAGCTGAAAATAAAACATGAACTCATTTAAAATATCAGCTTGTTTTTCTTCCTTCCTTCATTTTCTTTTTTAATGAAGGAAATTTAAAACACTCATGCTTTATGTAATTGGATAATGTGGGCAAGTAAAGCATAATATTTTATCGCTTTCAGTTATTATCGTTAGTTAAGTAAAGAACACCTGCTCATGTTTTATTTATTATTTTTATTTTTTTATTTCTCAACACTTGATTTTAAAAATTATCGTCAATGAAATAATGTTTTGTTTCCAAGGGGCCTTCAAAAATTGCATGCGGTATGAAAACATCCAGCCTCCTATCAATACATCCCTATCATTGCATTCAAACAATTTAAAAATTAGCATTTGCGCTGTGTTTGTTTTTTGTAACATTAACCTGTTGACTGCTTCTGGTTTTATTTGACTTTATTTTATAATCCGTACCTACAATTAAATGCCCACCCCCTTCACCGCTTTTATTGTATTTCACAGATTATAAACAATGAGACCATATAATTTAACAAAAGGTTACAGGAAGGAATTACGGAAGCGGCCCTGTTAAGAATAATTATTGATTTTGTTAATCAAAACATAGAATAAATTGCAATTTTTTTTTTTTTTTTTTGCAAATAATTTATTAAGAATTGTGAAATTTCACATATATTTACATTTTAATATAAATACGTAAAATGTCTTTAAAATCTTTTCTCCTTAAAATATTAAAACTAACTCTATTATTAATTTTTTTAATTAAAAAAATATTTGTATTAATTTTAAATTTTTTTAGTTAATTTTTCTTTGTTCTTTTATATATTTTTATATACATTTCGTTCAATAAGGCAACATTTAAAACTTCATATAACATTGTTTTGTTTCATACAAAATATGTTTGCCATCAAATGTTATATAAATAGTATTTAATCGGGAATAATCTTATTACTATGATAACGATAAATTTTTAATAAATTGTTCCTTACAAATCTATTTATAATTGTGAAAAATAAATTATTTGATGCGTTAGATTTCTTAGAGTATTTTTATGTTGCAATCGTTAAACTGATTTTTCTCAATTCCATTTTTCTTGAAACCTTATTTACAAATAAATTACAAACATCATCAAAGTACAAGTAATAATCTGTTTATAAAAGTACTAAATAGTAACATTATAAAAAGGGAAAACGTGTATATCTATACTTATAATAAAGCTCAATGTGTGTGTTCGTGTGTGTGTGTGTGTGTTGGCGCTCTACAGACCAGACCGTTGGACCTACATCTACCAAATTTGGTACATGTATACCTTGGAGGTCGGGAATGTGCACCTCTGAGCCCTTTTTTCGAATTTTTAATTAGAATTTGAATTAATTAAAATTTAAGCGAAATTTCGACGTTTTTCCGCTATAACTTCCGAAAATATTATCGGATAAACATGATTTTAACATCAATTTAAAGATAAAAAAAATTAGCTTTCTAATAGTATCAGTATTTTAACATTTAACTTAAGCTTCTATTTGTAATGAATTTTTAAAGAAGCATTTCAACTATATTTTTCAACAATATATTTCGGACAAAACAATAAAATTTAATCTGCAGGAGCACGTTACGAGTGGAAGGGGAAAAATTATCTTTTATCAATAGGTTGCCATCAGATAGATAAAAACTCAAATTAAAAAAAAATAATTATTGCAAATTAAACATTTAAAAATGCAATTTTCAGCACGTGTCTGCATGAAATGAAATAAATATGAAATATGTTTTTTCTTTTTAAAAAAAAGAAAATGCAAAGAATTTTTTGTGACTTTTACAATATTATTAATTAAATAAATCAGCTTTGTTTAATAATAGAAATACATTTATAAAAAAGTCTAAATGAAGTAAATAGCTGCATAGTATGTAGCACGAGTCTATAAATGCTTTAAAAAATGAAGAATATTTAGCTTTTAATTAAAAAGAGATGAACTTGTGACATCAGTGTTTTAATGTATAACTCAAGCTTCTATTTTTAACGAATTTTTAAAAGAAATATTTTAACCATGTTTTTTTGAGCACGTGACTAGATAAAATAAAATAAAACAATGCCGGAAGTTCAAATAAAAAAAAACTATCATCGCAAATCAAATCTAAAGAAATACAACTTTCAGCATGTGACTGGATAAAATAACATAAATATAAAATGAGATATCTTCTAAAAAAATAAATGCAAGGCAATGTATTCTATGATCGTTTGCAATATCTAAATGATTAATTCCATAAATTATCTTTATTTACAGTAAACCTGGTTGAATTTAGACAGGATATGCTTTGAAATCCCGACTTAATGGCATATTTCTATAATCGTTTGTAATATCTGTATCATTAATTCAATAATTTTTCCCCTTTTTCGCTTTCTTTAAAAAACATATTTAACATTTTGGCAACATCACCGAAAAAAACATTTTTAATATTTTGGAACCATAATCGATAAATTGTTAGAGCATTAAACTCAAAAAGTTTTTTCGAATAAAGTGACCGACTCTTTAACTACTAATAACTGAATCTTTTAACTTTAACTATTTCTTAAATTTTGGCTAATGAATATGTAATTTAATTGAAAATTTTAGAACGCATTACTCATGGCGAACCAGCTGGTCGCCAAAGGCGGCTAGTATAAAATAATTCCCAGGCTACATTGATATAAAACACGGGAAATAAAACGTCAGTTTCATCTCATTTTATTACAGCTATTGGAAAACAGAGAAAATGCGACATAAATTGTTTAAAAAATATTTTTCAAAATCGAATTTCTGTAATTCCAATAGAGTTCGTTATAGAATCTAAAAAAGCTTTGCCCTCAGGATATATAATTAAAATATATAAAATTTAAATACAATTTCGAATATAATAATGCAAATTGCAAAACGTTTTTTTAGCGCAACTATTTTTAATAGTTTATAAAAAGCAAATTACCAAGGGTAATTGTATAGGAAAAAATTATTAAACATTTTATGTGCCTGATTTATTAGCTTTGTTTTCGTCTGGCTTCAATGCATTTACTAAATAAAAATTTCAACAATACCCCGTTTAGGAAAAGAATGTCAATGCAAAAACATTAATAGGCTATAAAAAGGAAAGTGAAAATTCTACTTTGAAATTAATATCCAAAGAAATTAATTTTTTAAAGCGTTAGTAGTAACATTGGCAAAACCTGCGATTGCGTGATTTAGTTAAAAAATAAAATTAGTCTGAGCTTCATTACAGCAATAAAATCTATCGCTAGATATTATATTTAAAATCAAAGGAGAGAGAGGAAATTAATTTGAAATGAAGTAAAATTTAAGAAAATCATAAAGAAATAAATTGGATATCGTTAAAATGGTAATTTTTAAAAAGTTTCATGTGGTATAAAAATGATTTTTTGATAAATTCTGTTGTCCAATATTATTGAGGAAATACGCTAATATTTTGATGAATTTTTAAAATTAATCATCCAAGATATAATTCTTTTGACCAATCATTGCCTTCTATGGGTAGAAATCTTTATTTCTTCTTGTACGACAGCAACACAATACTTGATTTTATATTCAATTGTCTTTTGTAATCTGCTCTGATTTAGAGCAGTATTACCAACAATCGTTCTTGCGCCATCAAACTATTAACAAACAAACATTCTCGTGCACGAAGTATAGTAATTATCGAAAAATTCGAACTGGAAATTTTAATGAATGTCCACACTGCAGACTTCACATAATCCCTCTGTCTG
This sequence comes from Argiope trifasciata, assembly GCA_026543055.1. NCBI lineage: Eukaryota > Metazoa > Arthropoda > Arachnida > Araneae > Araneidae > Argiope > Argiope trifasciata. The sequence goes on from JAPMOQ010054634.1 coordinate 1,288,183, forward strand.
CCTGTGAACATGATAATTAAAAGTACTTTAGACAAGGCAGTTGAAATATGATGCACAGAATTACGACCAAATAAATATTGTCGTCTATAAAATATTAAACGAAATTCATTCATAAAGAGTCTATTTTGTTATTCAAAATTCAGTAACTACAAACTGCTAAAAGTTAGGTAAAAAAAAATGCTTTTAAATGAGAAGCCTACACTATTCTAGTTTATCACCTAAAATGTAGATATTTATTCAATTTTGAATCGAATTCGTCGAACAGTCAGTTTGTTCTTTCGAATGTCGTATAATTCAATCATTCATAAACACAACCACTTAAATCAAGAAAATTTTATAGGTTACCTTGAAATTACAACAGAAGCCTTGTCAATGTTTGGCAAAAAAAAAAAAAAAAAAAAAAAGAGTTCAAAATGCATATTATTTCATTAAATTCGGTAAAAACACTTGTTTCACTGCTGAAATGTACGTATCGTAATTATAGTTGTAACCGTAACTTTTTTTCTCGGCCCTCTAGCGGCCACTGAAATGAACAATCTGTCCATGTCTTGGAAGCGAGCGTAAAGCATGATGTAGCTCACGGGTAATATTTTAATTAATAAATGGTAAATGTTATAGTCTTAAATAGTTTTGCCCCCGTGTAAATTATGTCTTTTAATGTCATTAAATGTATCTTAACTTAATTGGCATGATTTGTTGATTTTTAATTGTCTACATAATTAAAAATTTGGCGCCTTTTCTGTCACAAAGTTCGTTTTCCATCAAAGTATTCACAGGCTTTATCCAAAGATCCAATTTTATTCAAAGGAAAGGGTCAAAACCTTTATCCGAGAAAAAGATGTTCAACATATGCAATTTTCACTGGCTTCATTCTTTAATTTACAAATTTCATGCTAATCTAAACATATCCTCAAGAATTTAACAAAAGAAAGAAAGAATATAGTTTGCTTTTTACTTGCGCTTTCCTCCAAGAAACGTCTCCTCTCCCCTTTCTTGTCATGTTTAATATATCCTTCTTAATGCATTTAGAAGCATCTGCTTCACCCGAAGGTCAAAAGTTGACGCACAAATAAAATTGCAACATTCAAAAATAACTTCGCTATTCACTCCAAGATCCGTTTATTTGAATAGTGATTACATTTTAGCTTCTACTCAGATTCCCATTGGTGATTATTTTAAAATGAATATAATTATACCCATTGTTTGGTCAACATCATGGCTCTTGCATCATAAAAACTCAAACAAATCAAATCAAATCACTCGAAGACATCAAACTCCATGAGAAATTCATCGTCCTTTCCTTTTCAGTAGATTCGCTCTCAGCGGCGGAAATTCGCTGAATACATTGTATCGTTTTCGAAAGCTAATTACACGAGTTATACACCTGGTTACGAGTCCAAACCAGTAACACAATTCCCCCAAAGTCGAATCCAACCAACTTCCCCGTTTCAGGTTAATCGTCGGCGGTTGCCTTTATTATTATTGTTGCGTTGAGTAAACACTTTGTCTTCGGAAAAAATGAATTTCCAGCGCGCTGTCCACCTCCAATGGTCAGTTCACGCGCGCTTATTATCCCCGATTTCAAGCTGGGTTGCGCGGAGACATAACAAAGAGCTTGTCACGTTGGAACAAAGCAAGAAAAAAAAGAACGCTAGAATGTTTCTAACCCAAATAAAGGAATCGCCTCGAGGGGTCCTTCGGCCGCTTCTTTCGCGAGCAGAAATGTCGCGAGGTTACACAGAATGCGAAGGAGTTGAAATTCTCTTTATTCTTTTCTTCCTCTTTCTTTTCTTTTATAACTGTAACCGTAAATTCGCCACTTATCAGTGAAAGAAAAAGTTTTGGTTCACAGTGGCCAAAGATCCCCTTCGTGTTCCCGATCGAATGCCATTTTTTCTTTCTTTTCTTTTTTTTTTCTTTTTTGGTTTTTCGAACGAAAGAAGGTTTCTCGTCTCGATTTTCCAATTACTCTCGGCTGCCCGTAATGACACTTTAATAGTTTTGACATAAAGCAGTGGAAAGACGCTGATTAGGAACTCACGAGCGTCCGAGTTTTATCACTTTCGCAGGTTTACGTGGGAGGAAACCTTCCTCACACGCATCTGAAGGGATTTTAATTGCAGGTTTTAATACTTTGAATCTTTTCAGAAGCAGAATATTTCTTGACACAGATCTCTTTTCATGAAAGGATCACACTTCATAATCAATTAATAATGCGTGTCTTTATTATTGTTGCTGTTGATAATTTTGCCATCATCATTATCAAAAATGTATTATTATTATTAGAATAATTAAACACTGTGTTGTTATTGTTGTTAAAAAGATTTATTATTTCTAGTAGTTGTGAAAATTTTCTTCCTTTTTTATTATTATTATTAAAATTTATTATTTGTCTTCCTTTCATTATTATTTCTTTTTATTATAATTACTAAAGCTTTTATCTCCTTTTTATAATGAATATTAGAAGTATTTCTTCTTTTCATTATTATCATTACATTTTTTACATTAACCTTTAGGCTGCGGCTACCCAAACTCGGAAAAGTTCCTTTGAATACGGCGTTAAGTGTTAGAAACTACAAGATGCTTCCCCCTTCTTTTAAGGGAGGTTGTTGAAGATAAGCTCTTCGATTTCAACCACCCGTAGAGTTAATTGGTCATCTGTCCGTTCCGTAGTAAGCGGGTTGCCTTTTTTTGTGGTTTCGTCTCTGCCGAACTCTAGAGTAGGCTTTTAATCGCAGTTTTATTTTTTTCCCACTCAAAATTATTTCATCAATTCTGTAGTAAAAAATATTGCATTAAATATTATGACAGTAAACAAATTGCTAATAAGATATATGCTGAATAGTTTAGTACATTGAACAAAAATTTTTAAATTGTACTTAAAATTAAATCCATTTCTCAAGCTTTACTGAAGCTGCGAATTAAACTTACATTGCTTGAACACAGCATTGTGAATTTTACTTTATTTTTATAATTTTAACTCATCATTTTTAATAAAATGTAACGATTTGTGCATATTATATATATATAAAGATCCTAATTGTTCATATTTTTTTTTAAGTATTCACATATCTTCGGGCATTACACGGATAACAATTCTCTATTGCTCTGCAAATTAAAAATATCTGAAAATGTTTTTTTATAATAATATATTATTCCCATAGCAATTGAATATAATTTTTATTCCCGACATAGCTCAAACCGTTTGTAATGTAAATTACTAGTAGCGTTTTTCCATTATATTGCCGATGCTTAAAATTTAAATTGAAAACATTTTTTACTGAGAATTTCAATTTCTGATTGCAAAGTAGTATTTTTTTAAAAAAAAATATGTTTAGTTTTGTAGACATTCAGTAGCTTAATTATATATATAAAAATTTTCTACACAAAATTTACTGATAAGTAAGTAATTAGCAGATTTAAGACAATCAATATAACCAACAATAAAGTAAGATTTGAAATGAATTCGGTACATAAGATATGATTCATAAATCAAAAAGTTTATAAATTAAATTAAATTATTAAGTTATATTATTTCATATTAAAAGTTTTTAACTTTATTTTTGAAGCTCTTTTTTCTGTATAACATTCTCGATTATCAGCATTCATTATTCAATACTAGTATTTTTACTAAAAAATGATTTAGATTATCTTTGAGAAATACTTAGAATTAAATATAGAATTCCTGACTTTTTAATGCAGTTTTGTTTTATATCAAAGCAAATATTTCCGGAATAATTTGAGATTTCAATTATTTCTCAGTGGACTGAAATAAAGCTATAAGATTTTAATATTTCTTTTCTGTTACTTGAACGCATGGAGAAACTAATTATTATTTTGATAGATTTTTTGAATCTCCTTCAATATTTTAAAACTCTCTAACGTTTACAGAATTATGAAATATTAAATAAATCGTTTTCATAAATAATTACAAATAATGATGAAGCCATGAGTTTAATTAAACATCATAACCAAAATATATCCAGCAGAAATATATTGAGTTCAAGTATGAAAATTTAAAACTGAAAAAAAAAATGTAGGTATCATTTCGTCTTGAGTACCGATTACCTTCATTCGACTATAGCTTGATACGAAACATCAAATAATTCTTGGTTCAAATATTCATCATTTGATTAGATGGATTCAACTATAAACATATATTAATATAAAGTTGTAAATTTTTTGAATAAAATTTTTTAGTTGTTAAGCATTGCTCTGTTTAGTGACAAAGGAAGTCTTTTTAACCAATTCTTGTTTGAGATAAAAAAATTTATTTCATTTTTATCAGTTAAAAGAAAGAATTGTTTTATTTCCCTAAACATAATTTTTGCTGTAATTGCAATTAATAATTCATGTAATTTTTAGGATTAAAGTTGCTTTAACTTTCTAAACTTTTTTTTTATCAAAACATATTTTTTGACAAATATTTTTCTCTAAGGAGTGTCTTCAGTTTCTTCATTTCATTTTTTTTTGAAGGAATGAAGTAATGATTTTTAAATGAAGGAACGAAGGAAAAGAACAATGTTTTCAATCAACAAATCATTCCGAACTCTTTCTCTTCAAAACGTATTTGTGGTTAGTTTTAAAATCTTAGGCTCAACCTCAATCTTGCACTACCATTATTTCGGAAAAAGGAAAATTGCAAATCTAAAAATTCAATTAATTTGAAATCAATTGAATATTTAATTTTGGTGCAAAATATTTCACAAGAAGTATTTTTATGCATTCTTATATTTAAAATTTACCTTTTTAATGATATCAATATCATTCACATGCAATTTCTCTTTCAATAAATAATTGAATAGATTCACAAAAATTTGTAGTAAGGAAATATTTATGAAATAAAGAAGTACATATGAAATAAAAATTCTGCAGTCCGCAGTCGATGCTAATTTATCCCATTATTGTCAAAGCGGTCATTTTTCTTTCTGCGTTCTTCAAAACTGCCCATCACATTAAAAACGAGACAAATAGAAACAATACAAATGAAAGCAGACTTCCAAAATAATAAAAAGAAATTTCTTTTACTTAATTGGCAGAGATTTTTTTTCTTCTTTTTTAATTATTATATGCTTTATACTGAAAAAAAAATTATTTCCTTTTATAAATAAGTAGAGCCTATTCGTGGCAAAAATAATGATAAAATAATTCTTAAATTAATGATAAAATATTTAAAATGATAAAATAATTCTTAAGCATTTAATCTTATACAATGCACAAATGAATGAAAAAGAATCAGAAAATATAATGTTATTTGAAAAAAATATATATACACAATAAGTTTTTAAATCTTACACAATTTAAAATGTTCATTATTAAATTTAACTTTCATTATTTAATAAGCTTTTTAAATCCTTTGATGGAATTAAAATATTTAAAACTCTGTACTGAAGATTTTTTACAGTGACTGAAGTTGTAGCATATGGATATATTTAAATAATAAATTCAATTCAGAATCGAGCAAAATGTTTAAGTTTTTACATTAAATTAACCAAATTATTACTCACAAATTTGTTTGAATTTTAATTAATATAACTTGACAGGTGTCTACGATACAGATATTAAATTAGTGTACAGAATTTTATCCATCTTGCTTTTTTCTTCTTGTAATTTACATTTAATTTATATTCAAAAACTGAAAAGGCATACGTTTCTCTGAATAGATTTTGTTCAAAATTTGATATAAATCTAAAAATTTGATTTAAAGGTCATATACCAAAGTTCAAAGTCAAATTCAAAGAGTGTTTGAGTTTTCTTTGTCACAGAGAGACAAACGTTTTCAAAAATGTGTTTCTGTTGCTCAGAGAAATCTAAAACATGGAGATTTATCAAAATCTAGAACCCAAAGTTTTTTTATGATTATGATACTTTCTTTATACTTGAAAAAAAAAACCAGGTGTTATTTTTTAAAAAAAATTATTTATATTGAGCTTTTGGCATTAAGAAATTAGCATATGGATACTTTCCTTCACTCCATAAAGGTGGGTTCTCACGAGGCTTATTATTGACCGTAATAGAAGATCACGCCTACTACCGGAAAATCACGTGACCACAACGGGACAATGGCAAATAATTATCTCGTCTGGACGAACGTTGTTTCAATTTTCACGCGAGGACAATGCTGGGACAACAGCGGAGATGCAACGATTGTGGGATATAGTGAACCCACCTTAAAAAATTATTGCATCGTTCGTTGAGAAGTCAAGCCCTGAAAAGCCAATATTTTACTCGTTGCAAATTCATTTTGCTATAATACTATCCCGCATTGTCATCAAATTTTTAATGGTAGTAAAAATTTAAGAAAGTAAAATGTCTTGGGGTAATTTTCGTGTTGAATACGCATGTATTATAAATAATAAATTACATTATTATAAATTCATTTGAAAATATTTAATGGAACGTATTACCCTAATCAACATAAATTCCTACGGAAAAGATAATTTCGCTTAACGAATGTTTCGCATTGAGAGTAAGATTCGGAAATGAATTATGCTCGTTAAGCAAGGTCCTACTATATTACTTTTTAAGAAGCAATAGGTTTTTATATTTCCGAAAAATTACTTCATTGTCATTAAATTTTATTGAAGAACACCGTGACAGAGCTTAGCACAAATCTTCATTAGAGAGATGATTACTGGTGCCGCATTCATATAGCAATTTCTCACACTATCCTCTAATGGTTCATTAAGATATTAAAATATATGCACGCTGTTTCCTTTGTTAATAGGTTACCTCATCACAAGGGAAAAGGACGCTTTAATTTGTCATTTCCTGCTTGTTTTTAAGTCAAGGCCACTTTTACATATTTAATAATATCATAAAAACATTCAATCCACAAATTTATAACTCTTGAGCTTTTTTTTTTCATGTCAATATAAAAAGTTATGACAATCTTATCAATTAATTCTACGCTCGGTTTATCTGTATGTACCAACTTTTAAGATTCCGAAGTTGACATCAACAAATGAGGGGAAAGGAATTTATGTTTATTATGCTATAAATTTACTTGTAAAAGTGAAAACAGAGATTTCCCACCACATCTATTAAGTTTTATTATCTTTTAAAAAGGCAATTACTAAATGAGTCCATACATTCATTCTGTTTATATGTAAAAGGTAATGAAGTAAGTAGAAACCCATGCAAAATGTTTGATCTTTCATATAATAGATATTTTAGGCATACCTCCAATATGAAATTACTAAAGGCCCAGGTAGCCTGGTTGATAAGGCGTTGGTTTCGCATCCCTGTGTCGGGATTTCGAGCCCCAACGACCGAAGACTCTCCGCATACATGGTGGCTGGTGCACATACAAAACTGTCGTAGATAAAAACTCATCCAGTCGGGACAATACCCCCGGAACAGAGGTGATCATTCTCCGATTCAGGTATAAATTATGATCTGTGGTTGAGTGAATAAAATGTTGGTGAAGCCCTTCCCGCGAAAAGAGTTGTGACACATGAGAATCTAAGACGTATTCTTGGCCCTAGATAGCGCTACTGAAATAAGAGACGTTGAAAGTAAACTTGAAATGGTTTACATTGTTCGCGGACTTGCTTACAACACGTCATAAGTAGCAGCAACAATTAAATTATTTTTAAAACTGCCCCAATTTCCTGATGTAAAGTTTCAATCTTGTCAATGATCATTTCTGATTTAAAAGATGATTCGATCAAAGATCCACTATATAGGGACATGTCCAGAATTCGTGGTACAAAATTTAAAGGTTGGTGCTCCCAAAATAGCTCTAGAGTTGTTTTAAAAACGGGAAGTTAATTTAACTAAACTGAACTTAAGAGTTGACGCAAGACGTTGTTACAATAATTTATTTTATGGCAATATGTGGTAGTAAGTGACATGGGGAGATCAAAAATAACAAAAAAGACATGAAAGGAAAGACGAAATGCTTACTGCCAATGTCGTTGACAAATGCAGTGTTGACAATAGCATTTCAAAAATTCCTCCTCCAGCAGCAATACTAAAAAAGTATATAAATAAATAAATAAAACTTGCTTACTAGCACATACTTGACAACAATGGTGAAAAGATTTGCTTATGCGCTCATAGATTCATAGATGTAAGGTGTTCACCCGTATGTGCAGCAACTACAAATATTCGTGCAACGTGATCCTCATCTGAATCTACAGTCGTAGTTGAAGCGCCGCACAGAAGAATATTTCAATGCTTGAAGTATTCTTCAAATGTCCCTTCAGTAAAAGTAATCGAATTTCGATAAATCGTGAAATAATTATCACCAACAGGCCCAAACTATCTCGCTCTAAAAATTTCTATCTTCTAATAAATGAAGAATCAATAGCCATGATTAATAAATTTAAGGGTTTATCTTATAGGCACCAGACCCATGTGCAGTACAGCAAATAGTGCTAAAATTAGTAATTTTACAAATGTCTTTTCAGGGATAATTTAGGTCTATACATCTATTGCAGCAAACAATGTGTGTTCTCTATCCAACTGTATCCAACATTCATTAAAACGAAATTCTACATTTAGTTGGTTCTAGGTAATTAGGCATTTTAAGAAACTTAATATATATAATAACATACATCTAATAAAACCTCAAAAAATCAAAAACATTAGCATACTGCTCTGAAAAAGCAGTAACAAAAGCAACAATCAAACTAAGTTGAAAAACCGCATAAAAATAAATAACACTTACATTGGAGTAAATAAAGACGTTATTCACTCTCTTTCCTTGTCCAGTGTTTTTCGCTCGATCTTTGTATTCTGTCCTCATACTTTATTTCAATGGATGTGTAAGGAAATTTGTTATTACGTACGAAATGTTTAACATGTGTAACATCCTAACGAACAATTTCTCTTCGTCTGGACTGGCAAAAATCATATAAGCAGCATTAAAAATGCAGCACGCTGTTCAAGAAAACAAAAATTTAACAGGAAAGTAACGAATCTTTCCCACATATTAACATGTTTAAAAATAATAGTTCTCAGAAAATACTCTAAACCATTACAATAATAATATTTTTAAAGTTGAAGACTTGTATTAAAAGCAAATTATGTTTTAAATTACTTATATAACTTGAAAGAACTAAAAAGTTAAAAAGATATTAACTTTGTGGCATTCATTACATTTAATGCATCTTCATACCGAATTAAAGTAGTTCAACCATTATGTCTACTAGAAGTTATCCAACACAAATATAAATTGCCAATTTTCCTCTTGCAGGGAACTTTTATGCATCAAAGTGCCATTTTTTTTCTTAACAAATGTTTAATGAGGTGTAAACGTTCCTTCAAATAATTTTGACTTGGATTGGGAAGATAATCAAACTAAATGCTAACAATTCACAATTCTTTATTTACCACGAAAAAATAAATTTTGCACTGCACAGTAGTAGATGTTTTAGTTAGGCGAGCAATTCAATTAAAATAGCATTGGTATGATTTCTGTTGTTGCAGATTAGATGACAAAGGACTTATATTAGGAGTAAGGCTTTACTTTTGGCAGAATGCGTGCTGAATTTGAGTCATCTGCCAAACGGATTCTAAGCAAGTCTTTAATGTTATTTATCGCTAAAAATAATGATACTCAGGCATAGGTAGATGAAAATATAGTTAAATTGGCATGAGCCCAGCTTCTTTACACCCTTAATTATGTCTGGAATCACATTCCAAGTTTCAAAGATTTCGTTATTGGCATTTTTATTATATTGTTTGTAATCTTTCTGTTTCAGTCAATTCATGCTGGTGTCCTGGCGTAAGGGTAGCGAGTCTTCCCCGTAATCTGGGAGTCCTGGTTCGGGTGGGGTTGTTATTCTGTGTTCTATCTGTGAGTAATGTGAACGTGTTCCCCTGTAAAAAGGGATTGTGCAAGTGAATGTGAAGCAGCTAAGTCGTACTCTTGGCTCTAGGTGGCTCTACTGAAAAAAACAAGACCTAAATCACTAACAGCTTTCTGTCGATGGGCTGGTACGATGCCATAAGTAATAAGAATAACAATCAATTCCAACTTTTTCCTTGTTTCAATAAAGTTTTGAATCCATATTGAGCTAGACTGGAAAGCAATCATTTGCATTTCAAAGTCTTCAATTTCCACCCAATAGAGTTGGAAAAAACTCAATTTGTCAAATAAAATAACATGAAAACCGTTTGGAATGGTGGCTTGCCCAAATTATTGTGTCGTATGCCATCAATGGCAAGTGTGCCCTTGGTTTGATATCTATGGTATACATGAATAATGTTTTTGGTTTTACTCAGGTGTTTGAAGCTCTGTATTTTCAGCGTTCATATTTATTCAGTTATTTTTAATGCGGCACAATGTGGAACTTCAGACAGAATGATGAGCAGCGATCGACTGGTTTAGTTTAATTTTATTAACTTCCCGTTTGAAAGCAACATTAGGTTATTTTGGGATGGACCTCATAATTTTGAAACGAGATCATATGATGAGGATGACACTTAAGCTGGAACTTCCCTCTCAAAACTTTCTTACCATACCAGAGAGACGACGTTTGCTCTGACGGATTTAACGTGCACCAGACCCGCTTACACATGGTTTTTCGGTGAAATCGGGTCTCAAACTTGAAATCCTCTAGTTCCGAAGCCGAGACTTACCACCAGATCACGGCGGCTCTAAAGCTAAACCTAAGGAGCTTTGATCTAATCACCTTAAATCACACATGCATCTCAGCAATCGACAGGAAATTCGTTTTACGAGTTACTCCATATTTATAAAAAGGATTTAAAATATCATTTGCTCAAAAGTTTTCAAAATTATCAACTGGAAAAAAATAATAATAAACGGAAGCGTGCGGGAAGGATGAAGATATATTCCTTTTATTCAAAGATATACTGAAAAGAACATTTCATGTTCCTTCTGATTCTAATTTCATAAGGATTACAACTATGCAGGCAAAAAAATGTGGAAGAGAATGCATATGATCGCTTTCCAACGAGTTGTAATATGCGGAGGTTAAAAGGCAGCCGAAGTCGAGGATTGTTTTTCAGCCCATGATTTCTAAACAACTGTAAATAATGAAAATATTTCAGCATATAAATAATTTTCTATACGATTGAAAAATCATTTAATTTTAATTATTTTTCTATCTTCCATCTTAAGGAGATTATAGGTTATTGAAAATTTCAAAGTTTTCCTTACTGTTATAACCTTTCTGAGCTATGTGATACTTGTTTTAACTCGGCTGAGATTTTCCAAACCTCTAACTTGCACAAGTTCAATCGTATTTACTCTGGTTATCGAATTCATAAAATAATATAGGCTAGGTATTATACATATACAGGGTGTACCAAAAATGAAACAAGCCTTTATCTTTTTAAATATTGCACTTAGATAATAAATATTTACAACTTTTAGTTGTAAATATTTTATATTACATAATGTGAAATATTATATGTCAACAATTTTATTGCTGAAAAAATTAATAATAGGAAGTTATAAAAATATTAATTGACCTTGAAGTAAAAAAATGTCATTTAGTAAATTTTTTTGGACACATGTCTATAACAATATAAAATTTAATGCTTCTATCTGCAAAACTGATTAAATTATTAAAAAATAAGTTCATTTATTTATTCTTTTATTTATTTTTCATAAGTTCAAATAATCCACGAATTTTAGAGTTTACGAAATATGTTCAAACTGAGCACCTTCGACACTTAACAAAGCTGCTTTCATCTAACAATATATGCATACATGCGACATCGTTCATCTCTTGTGACATCAAGTCGGCTTCTGGAATTAATCGAAAAGATCCGCTATACTACAAATGGTGGTAATATATGCAAAAGAATGTAGGCGATTCAAAATTAGTTGAATACATATCAATCCTCAACATCCAAAAAGAAACATTTTTCTGTGAAAATTACATTTCTCAGGTGGGAAACATTTGATTTTATCTGAAGTTGATCTGAATGAAAAATTCTAGATGTAAGCCTTAATCCGATTATAGTGTCTGATTTTTCCAATACACGTCAACAAATAATTACAAAATGAATGGATCTAGATGAATAAAATTAGGCATACAGATTTAACATTCTATAGTGT
>JAPMOQ010054640.1:0-14184 GCA_026543055.1 Argiope trifasciata
TTAATCAGTTTAATTTCTTATAAATGAAACTGCAAAGAGCAAATTTCAGAAGATATAATCAATTTACTTATTATGATGTAAGAAAAAATAATTTAAAATGAATAGAATCAAATAGTAATAAAAATTTAAAATGTTTGTTTTCATAATTTTTTTTAATTATCTCACGATTTTGAATATTGCGTCACTTCATAATTAGAAAAATAGTGTTTCCCATTCGTATTTTCTTCAAGAGGTTTTTTTATTACCTATGTAAAAAAACATGCCGTTTATTAAAATAATTTTTAATTCTCTGTTTATATAGATAAGCTTCTCCGTATTCTCATTTGAAAAATGCAAATTAATCAAAATATATTCTTTAAATTATCTTTAAGAAATGTTTAGCTCTCTTTATTGTTTTTCCCTTCTTTTTGTTCAATAATTTTTATAAATATTGAATCCCATTTATTTTACTTTCAATTCCAAATTAATTTGAACTAATGCTCTATTTTCCATACAATTTAAATTCAAGGATAAAGGAGAAAAATTATGTCGACAGAAAATTAAATGATAATAGAATATTTTTTATGTATAGAAAAGACATCGAATTAATTTTATACATTACATATAGTCTTTATTATATCAAACTAATTATAAGATGAATCTCTTTTGCTTTAAATTTTCCTTTATTAGCGTAATGAATATAAGGTCTCTTATACAAAATGATATTCGTGTATTTTGTCCAAACTTCATTTCAAGTTGTATCGATTGAAAATATTTGAGTGATGCAAGTAGTTGCATTAATATAAAAATTTCATGGGGAATGAAAGCTGTATGAATTGCAGACAGTTGTATTAATATAAAGATTGCTCTTATTTTTTAAAAATGGCGAGATGTAATTAAAATAATAACTTTTTCTGATTCTAAATGTAGAGTTTTCAACATATTTATAACTAAAATGATTTTAATAAAAGGAACTAAATAAAGGAACTAAGAATATAAAATCGTATTTAAAAAAATAGTATAACTTAAATATTTCAAAATATTAACCAACGAAATACAAAAAAATGTAAAATTTAATTATGCTGTATAGTATATATAGCTTAAAGATTCCGAAATATTAAGCAGTCTAGAGTAATTTTTATATTATAGTGTTTTTTATATAAAGCTTCATAATAAAATTTTTAAAAATCAAGTATACATCTTAAACAACCATCAATTAATATAAAAACCTAATTTCATAATAAGTTAACAATATTCCAAATTTTTTCACTAAAGCATTTTTTGAAAATTACAGTATTTTTTTTTTGTATTCTTCATATAAGAGAAAGTAAATTTAGCTCCCTAAATATGGACTTCCTTGAACACATCTATAACTTTCGCATTTAACATATTATCATGTTTATGTACCTCATATGAATAGAAAGATTTACTGCCATACAAACCATCAATTAATAGCAATATTTAAAATTAAAATGATGCGTTTGTATGTCGCCGTATTATTTTAATTTTAAATATTTCTGCCGCACATTAGAAAAAAATATTAAATAAATAAAATATAGATTTATAATAATTCTTACTTTGCAAAATTTTTACAATAGTGAATCTGAGCATTTCAATTCCAATTTTACTTTTTTTTCATTTTACATCTTTTTATTTTTAAGATAATGGTAGATAATTTTTAGATATCTTGCAGATTTATAAGCCTAAAAAGGAAATCGAATGCTAAATTTATTTCTTATAACTATTATAATTATTAAATAATCTTATTAATACCCAAATTATCAAGTCTCTGTACTGCGTATGAATAGATAGATTTGTTGGCAGACAAAGAGTCAATTCCATGACATCCATTTTAAAAATTTACTACAGATTTATTTCAGGTAATGAAATCATATGGGAAATTTTATCCATATAACTAATTTTTGTTAATATTCATATGGACAGACAGACATATTTCAATTTTACGAATTTCACCTAATCATGATATATGTGTACACAATTTTTAATTAATATTAATAATTAATTAATACCTTATTTTATTTATCTAGCTTAATTTATATTTGAAATTCTGGTAAACATACAGGCAGAGCAATTCAAAAATGTTTTCCTGAGATTCAGAACATCTAAAAATTTCAAATTCTTATTCCAAACTTTTCAGATTACTTTTTTAAATTTATATTCCCCATCCAGAAAGTCCCAGCGTTAAAATTGGCATTGAATGTGAAATTACTTATACCGTATGATTCCAGGCCGTTGATTAGAAGAATAATGCCCTCTAACCACATTGATTTTAGTTTTTACTAATTTGATTCAACGCCCCATTGAACTAAATTCTGTCTATATCTTCCCCTTGTTCATTTACATGCAAAATAGTGTTCGCGTCTCTGGCTCCTAATAGAAACTATTGCGGCTTGTGAACCATTATGCGAACGTCTCTTAATTGACATGACTATTGTACTTAAGGGGATAGCAGTGTGCCGAGGAAGAGAGTATTAGGATTGTCCTTCTGGTTGACCTGAAGGACGCTGAAGTGTGCTGCATTCGATGCATTTGTCCATTTCCTACAGCATGCATTCGACTGCAAATAATAATCACGCCCTTGAGTCTCTCGCCTACAATTAGATCTTTAAATCAGGAAGTGGACCAAATTATGCAACCTTAGGGTTTATTGGAACTCAATTTGTGCTTGGCGGCACACAATATTGCTTTAGAAGTCTGTCTTCGCAGATTTGGGAACATTGGCCAAATTATATTATTCTTCAGATAAATTATTGCAAGGATAAAATGTTTAAACAAAATATTTTATTTCTTTCATGATTTGCAACTCCTTTAATATGATTTAGAGCTCTGAATTTGAACCCCATGGGAAATTAACTTATAATAATCACTAATTGATTGTTTTTATCCGCTACTAGACCCTGTATAAAACTGAATGATAGAGACAGCAACATAGATGGGAACTGTGGTTCAGTTCAGCGCAACCCTTCCCCAGGGAAGTACTTCCTTTTGAATTTAACTGAGCCTAAAGTTAAAAAACAAATCCACCTTAAACTTCGATTCGATAAGTCGTAAATTAATTGTGTGATGAAAATCATAAACGGAAATATTTGTATTGCTTAATCTACTTTGTATTATGTTATGCCATTTCATAAGCAATTTCTCACAACCTAACAAAAAATAGCTAGAATTCAAATTATGTATGCAGCTTTTTATGAAAAGGAGCAAAATTTAGTTGATTACATTTTTGTTAATTTAGTCATTCTTTTGCATTTATTTCTGATTTTATTCTTATTCCCCTTGAAAATTTTAAAATTATCTATACTACTATTATAAATTTGAAAGTTTTGATGGATGGATGGATGTTTGTCCATCAATCACGCCAGAACGGTTAAACGGAATTGGATGAAATTTAGTACACAGATAGATTATAGTCTGGAATAGAGCAAAGAATACTATTTATTCCTGTTAATTGAGTGGTAAATTTTTATTAATTAAAAACTAACTTTCGCGCAAAAAATCCAAAGAAGTCCAAATCCTGCTATAGATGAGTAAGGCTTCAGTTTTCCCTCCACGCTAATGAAGATAGGCTCAGCATGCCTTTGACCGATTATTTCAAACAATTTTGTTTATTTTCTTAGTGCCTGGTGTATTTAAAACCAATGTTATTAATTAATAGATCTTTCATTTTCATTCTGAAGTACTTTTACATTAAAATGAAACAGAATAAAGGAAATAAAAAATTTCTTATCTGAATTGCGTTACCCCAACTGGCGTAGAAAAGTCAAGCATTTGCGTGACGTCAACAGGCTTAATTTAACTGTCTTTTCAGTTAAATCAAAAGCTTAAAAATTATGTGTATTACACTGTTGTAGCTATCTCAATCTCGACTGATAAATAAAATGGACTTCATTTTAAAGAAACACGGACTCGATTTTTTTTGTTTTATTTCAAATATACAATGTAAATAAATTGTTTTTAGGTTGGCTGTGTGTTTTTGTTATAAAATTGTATTTATATTAACTATATATTTTCGAATATGTTTATGCTTTTAAATGTATCGATTTTTAGGTTAGTTTTAATTTTTTTATAATATGTCATTATCTGTCAGTTTTTCGAAATGCACAGAAAATGGAAAGCTAATCTTTCTAAGGGGAGTAATAAAGCTCTGTCTCTTAAAGCAACTAGAAGATCTGTTTATAATTTTAGCGAGCACTTGCGGACTATCAAACCCCTTCCAGCTATGGGATAAATACAAGGACGCTTTATCCGAATATATCGTGTATAGGCTGGATGGCACTCACAATGACCTAATCATTAGAGTTTTGGTATATATTGAGGATAAAATGACTTCCATATCTGGAAAATGTCTCCCTGATTTCGGTCTATCCCCACTGAAACGAAGAGTGGAATTACAAGTGACGTTATAAAAGAGCTGAACTACGACAACGCCGTTTTAAGGCCTTATCACACGGCAAAATATTTTCGGCACTTTCCGTCTGCAAACGACAACGAAAATGGCGTCACTTGTGTGACGTCACTTCAAAGTTTCACATGATTGGTTGAATTTCGTTTGCGGACAATATTTTCGACGACATTTTCAAGCTGGTTAGAAAATGTCGATTATGAAACTTGCTTGACCGGTTTTTAAGGGTAGAAACGGAAAAGTGCTGTCGAAATTTCACCCTGTGATGAGGCCTTTAGAAGCATAAGTCAATGATATTACACTGCGATTACTTCCCAAGCAATGACAAGTCTACGCAACAATTCTGAACCGAGTAAATAATGGAAAGGGGGGAGAAGGGATAAGACGTTTGTGCTGAATCTCCTTCTAGCCCAATGGGGTCAATTCATACGACGTAAAAGTCACGTGTCATGTACTTTTGCATATGGCATTTAAACCTTCATCCGCAACGCTTTAGTAGATGAGTATGTCATTAATGTTCTCCGTCAAGTATGAAGTGGATTTTTTGTTTACATTTGAAATTATAACTTAGAGTAATTTTCTTTCTTCTTATTTTGTGTTAAAAGAGGGTATATTGTTGTGTTTTAGATATTGTAGTATCGTGTGGTAATGATGAGACGTATTTCTGACATCAATATTTATTTGGTAGCTTAAGATATCACGGCACAGGAACATTTAATACGGAAAAAATTAACACAATCACAATACACACATATCAAAGATCAGCAACATTTTTCCGCCCTCGTACACACCGTCCCTCATCAACTCTCAACAGCACAACAACTACCACCTCCTAGCCTGCCATCTGGTGGGCAATCCAGTCAATCTCTTGACTTCTCTACAATATTATACAGTGAAGCACAAGAGTGATTGCGGTATAAAATGTTTTTTTTTAGTTTCCTTTCAACAGTCCTGAATTGCGTTCTTAGTATTGGAATAGAAGGCTGTAAGCCTTCTTCGAAGTCTGTGATATGCACCGATTATTTTGAAGAATTCATTCAATGTGTGCCCATTTACTAACTACAGGAAACTGAAACCAATGGTGTTCCAGCAATTTTTATATTGCTTGAGCATATCTGACAAACAACTTTTTATTAAAAGCCATCTAATAGATGTATTAAAACCGAATAATGTTGTAATGAGATAAAGGTTTCCAAATTGAACAAGAACTACAAAAAATATGATATAACTTGAAATGTCTTACATTTTTAAAGGACTGTATTCAATTTAATGTTATTGAAAGAATTGGTAACTGCTAGATATCCAATGTAAGGGTTACAGTAGAAAGAGCTATTTCAAGAATTAAAGTGTATAAATATTTTGCAAGGACTCTCCCTTATATTTGCTTATTCAGTATTTTTTTATTACTTGCATGTTTCAAAGACCATAAATTAACATCAAATAATTTTGTATATATGATTTTTAGATGATAGCATTAAAATAAAAGGTATCATGGGATTTTACTTCCTTATAACGAACCTTAAAGTTTGCTTTATCTTTTAGTAATTCATATTATTCAGTTATTGCTGGGTAATCATGTTTAATGACAACACAGTAATCCGTTTATTCTCATTAGTGTTTTTTTTCTTCTCATAATTATTATTTTTGTTTCTCGTATTTAAACTGAAATTGATTGTTATAATATCTTGCCATGATACCATTGTGCACCTTAGTGATTTCTGTTTAAAGAAATACATGCATTTTCATTAAAAATTAGTTTTCATATCAGCATTTATTATATATTTTTTTATTCCCTATTTCATTGCTACATGGATGCTTCATTCTTTTTTTTTCTATTTCCTTAATATATAAATTTTGAATCATAAAATTCTGTAAAAACATAAAAGTGCTTCTTTCAACTTCTCTTTATATCCTATTTAATTTCTATATGTATATATATATTTATCAAGAACTTATTCCTGTTTATTAAATGTACTATGTTATATGTTTTCGTTTTATTTTATGATATTCTTTCAATGTATTTTTTATTTACTTCAGCATTCTAAAATGCATTTCAGAAGCATTCTGCTTCAAAAGTATATTGCTCGACATTATGTTTTTATTGGTGATAAAATACGGTTGTTTAGTATCCAGAATGTTTCTATTGAATAAAATTTATTTCATCAATAACTTTGACTTTCTTGTCGTGCTTTGTTTATATTTTTTCTAAATGTCTAGGATAATAAATAATTTTTGAATTATTTTTTTATAGATGATTACATTGTAATATCCATTTGATCATATTTTTTCAAATAATTGTCATATGAATTTTAACCATATTTTTTTGTAATGTGTAAATAAAAATTATGAAAGTGTAATTTTACTTGTTTTTCCTTTAATGATTTCTATAAATTAAAATGAAATAATGCATTTTAAAGTTGCATAGATTGAAAAAATGGTATCAATACCTTTTATATTGTATAATTTGAAATTATAACCATAATTTATTCAATATTTACAAATTTGTTTCATGATCTTTCCTCTCAGAAAATTAAAAACTTCAAAGTCACAATATTAATAAAAATAATTGAATAAGAAAAAAAAATGTAATAATTTTATAAGTAAGCCTGAAAATGTTAACTTATTTAAGAGTAGTAATTAGTTAAAAGAAACTATATTCCTAAAATTCAACATTCAATAACATTTAAATAATATGTATAAAAGAACATGTGTAATTTTTTAAAAACACTGCCAGAGTCCTTTGTCAAAATGTATCCTTTGAACCAAAAAAAAAAAAAAGATACGGGAAAGGAAAGAATAAAATGGTAGCAAAGTAATTAAAAAGCGATATTAATTACATATGCAAAACAACATTTACATTGAAAATACTAATATAAAAGTTAATATAAGAAGAAAAATTACATTATTACAAGAATTAGGAGAAAATTTCAAAAGATGAATTTCTTTTTTTAGAAAAATTAAAAGATTATTATGATCATCCTGCTAGCGTAATATTTCACTTCAGTGTTAATGTATCGGATGTCTGCCGATACAGGCAGACATCCTGACTTTCGCAGAATGGTTGAAAATTGAACACAAATGGTTTGCTTGGTATATGACACGTGACCGTGAGGGCAGCAATATAGCTCTGACTGTAGCTTCCCCTGGCATTGCTAGAACTTTGCTCAATGGTAGCCGGACTGTATACTCCGTTTTCAAATTATCTTGTTTCTTTATCTTGCAAGCGATGATATTCCAACATGCAACATCACCAAACACAGCGACCGGAGAGTTCTTTTGTAGCAGTGCAAGTTAATAGTACGGGACGAGTGCACAATGTTGCACAAGCATATTAGAAGGCGTTTAACCGCAGCTTGTAGGACATTTGAGGAAACCAGGCAGTGATGGGAGGCGTTGTCGTTTTGCCCGCAGACGATTTTGGACAGCCACTGCCGATTGCTGATCAGACCTTCAATTCTCATACATATACATCAAAATTTCCCCGTGAACGAAGTCGCGGGTAATAGCTAGTTATTAATATTTTATTTCTATTTACTTTTTTGTATAACTTTATTGTATAACAATTATCGTATTGTAATTTTTATTGTATAACTATTATTGTATTTTAATGTATAACTATCATTATTGTACTATTAGGGCGTGATTTCTAACTCTGTTATATTCAACTGACTAAATATTTCTAAAAAATGTGTGGCTTTTATGTTGATGTGGTTTTGTAGCTGTTGCTCTTCTTGAGACATCTTCTCCGTTCTTCTAGAAGGCTCTGAATTTATGTCAGTTACCTAGATTCGGAATCGACAAGTGTTACTTGTTTCCTTGCTAGATATGATTGCTTCGTGGCGAATGTCATCTAGTATCCCGTTTAACCTTTGAACTGATCGGAGTTTGTTTTTCTTATATTCTTAATTTCCTCGTTCTTATTTCTAGTTGAGAACGGGCTTTGATCTTACTGTAAAGAGTTCCCTCCCCAGTATCTGCACTCTCGACAATCGTCGGAAGATTTGTTGAATATCCGTATATTATATTAGTACATGTCAATCAGTGCATTACGAAAAATATTTCAAAGAGTATTACAAAGTTTCATGTCTCCACTTCATGTATCAGAAAGCTGAAAGTTATTTGTGTGGGTTCTTTACAAACTGACAACAAATATGCTTAATTTGACACTTCCTTTTATTTTTATGCATTCCAAATAACGCTTCTAATTATGTTTGGAATGTCTTTTTCTTTAGCTATGATAATTCATGTCTAGTTCATTAAAGAGAATCGTTATAGCAAATGCTATACCATATTCCATGTGATTTTCTAAGGTGTAAAGGGGTTCTCTTTAAAAACTCATGGAATTTTCAATGATTTTTCTTTGTTATTATTTTCTCTTTTAGATAAATTTTAGAGATTTAGCTGTGCCTTCTTAACCTTTGAAGAGTTTTATCTTTTTGTTTAATGCCACATTTCATAAACTCCTTAAAGGATTGTGCAATTTAAAAGTCTGTACGTAAAAAGTGGCGAATCGTCCTTCTCCCGAAACTAATTATAAAGAGCAACCATACATAAAGAAGATAATAGCAATTTTATTCTCAGTGTTATAGTTACATTCGTCACTAAGCAATATATCATATTATACTGGGATATAGCAAAAATAGGTATGTTATTCATTACTGGGGACAATTCGTGCATAGCTGTGAAGCTTAGACATTTGTTATTACGAAGCCAATAGAATAAAATGACCGATTTCAGACAAAACTCTTCATAAAAAATTAAATAAAAATATATCATGTAAGATAAGTTAAAAAAAAACTTTATAGATTACGTGAAATTTTGCGTACAACTAAATATGTTCTCTTAAAAATACAAGGATTTCACTGAAAAAAAATGCTGTATTATAAAACTATTTCTGCATAATATTCAATGTATGTCTGTATATGTAAAAGGGATTTCACAAGAATTCCTTACCAAAATTTTGGATCTATTCAATTTTAGCTTGTTAAAATAAAAAGAGGAATATACAAATATGTATTCTGAAGAGAAGGTTATTTTCAATAAGTTTTTCAAATATTCTGATTGAATTCCTTAAAAAAAAAATTTTTTTAACTCCTTCAGACGAAAGATGTGGTTAAAATTGTCAAGTTGTTCTGTTCCTGACTGTTGCTTATTTGTAACCGTTCTTCTACAGGAGTGACAAAGAAAAGACACACGGACATCCTGTTGACATCAGCAATGATGGAGAAAAAGAATGGATGATATTGGAATACATCCAAAAGAGTCGTTGTTGACTAATATAAGCATTAAGAAAAAAGTTATTCATGCTTTAACAATTTTAGAATTGAATAACATCACATAATATTAATTTTTTAAAAGTGACAATAAATATCGATGAAATCATGATTTTATAATTTTTTATAAACTTTCTTCCAGGTTCCTTAATATGATAAGCTTCATATTCTTATAGGTTCATAAAAATTCATAACATAAATTCATTTCTGACTTTTTTAAAAATAAAAATAATTATAAATTAATTAGCTAAAAACAAAAGGCTATTGAAGCATTAATTGATGAAATAAATAATACAATAGAAAACGATTATTGCGTTTGCAGTTAATGTTAACATTCGTTTTAAATTATTGAGCATCTTTAATTCCGAACCAAAAATTAAAATTTAGGAAAGTATTCGTTTAATAGGATTACGGCATTGTACCATGTTATCAGTTTTGAAGTAGATAAATAATCGATCCGTCATTCTCAACTAGTATTAACAATTGACGATCAAGGAATTTCATCGCTCCTTCCCTTATAAAAAAACATCAACGAATACCACGCGATGGGGTTTACAATCATCCATCTGGACTAGAGAAATATAGATTGATTTAAACGGATAGCTGAGCTGCTAGATCTGGCTGGAAATTTGTTATAGCTGAACAGCTGTAAACTACTATTACTTATGATATCAAGATAGGCAAAAAACACTATTTTAATTTTTAACTCAAAATTGAAGTTTGTAAAAGGTATGAATTTTTATCTAAAATATGTCAAATGCAAATATTTTGTGGCATAATAAAAATTCATTAACTTTCCTTTATAATATTTTGAAAAATTGTTTGCTTTTTTATAAATATGATCACATAATAAACATTAAAGATTCAGTGGGAACGTATGGGTCGGAAAGAAAAACTTCCACCGAATGCCGGAATAAATCAAGCACTTGATATGTTAAAACTCATCATTGTTTAAAAAATTAATTCAATCAAGCACAAGATAATATATGTGATACATTAAGGAATAATCGATGATAAGAAATAGTTATAAAACATTTTTAATTGTCATTTTAGCAAAAAAATTTAGGTAATTCAGAGTAAGGGGTTCTTTTCCTTTTTTCCTCGATGTGACAAATATATAAATGATTTTGCAAAACAGAATTATTTTTATCCACTAATTAATGTTATAAAAATTCTTAATTATAAAATAATCACATTAACTGGCATTTACTGTTCTTTTTTTTAATAAATGGTAAAGCATATGTCTTTATTTATATAGAAGAATCAATAAATGCATGCCCTATGGCAGCTTTTCAAAATACCAAACTCGTGTACTCTCCATGTGTTCACTGAATCTCGAATTTGAGAATCTTTTTTCAGAAAGAAAGCTGAAGAAAAGACTAAGCGTTTCAGCTGGAAAAAAAAAGTAATTTGTTTGAATTTGGAAAAATACGCTATAACATGAAAATTCTTACGAATTTTGTATTTAAAATAATTGTTAAGTCAGTTGTTAGAAGCTTTGTACAATTGACTCAAAACAATTTCTTTTAAATTGACGATCAGAGATTTCTTTTAACCTTGAAGTCAGTTAGTATGGTGTCATAAGTAAGCCACTGAAGGACAAATATATTTCCTTTTTGTTTCACATGGAACCGTGCCTTACGATCAACGAATAGAGAGTGCAAAATAAATCCTTTCTTATTCTCTCAGCATTTGTCTATATAAATAGCATAAAATCGCTGCTAATAATAAAAGTAAATGCGTGTTCACATATTTGAGCTCTATTAAGTTGAACTAATTTTCAATTCAAAAGAATTTCGGTATCTTCGTATTATGTAATAATACGAATATACCGAATTATAGAAATATACTTTGAATGGCAAAAATTCCACTTATGAACAAATTAAAAAAATTAATTAGAATTTAAAATACTTAAAGAATTAAAAAAACTAGAATTTTTCTGCAATAACTTTTAAAAATATTATTATAACACAAACATGTGATTTTTTAATCACATTTAGCTTTTCTTTTCAATGATAGGAATTTAGAAGTCTTACAATCGTTCTCCAATTTTAATAAATTTTTAAGAAGCCTTTTTGAAGCCTGCTATTCTTCTGCTATAGTCAGGAATTAAAATTGTCATTAATTTTTGCATACATCTTAAACAGATTAGTTTTAACAGATTACATTATTTAAAATTCACAGCAACTTATTTTGAAATGATACCACTATACTTTTAATAATATTTTATCTTATATTTTAACTCATTAAAAAAATTGATAATAATGCTATTAGTAACATTAACTCCTATTTTTTGTAATGAAATGTGACATGTGCTTAATCGATCAATGCAAATTTAAAACAGTTATTAATTCAATTTTTTAATTTAAAGAATCTCATATTTTCAAACTTCTATTTCTTTTTATATTATATCATTTATTTCAATAAATTCACTTTTTAAAAACAATCATAAACTCATCTTTTCAGCCTCTACAAGATAATATCCTTTTGATATTATGTTATTTATTTATAAAGAGTTTTTTATCGGGCGAATATTATATAATTATTGTAATTTAAATAAAAAATAATGCGGCATCAAATTTCATATATATTTTAGGTTTCATTTTTCTTTACATTAGTCCATCCAATACTTTTTTAAACTAAGGAAGGTAAGAGTTTAAACATTTATTTCATTAGATGAAAAACCCTAACTTTATTCAGTTTTTGTTACTAAATTTACTCCTAATTGGTAATTTCTGAAACAGATATATATATATATATATATATATATATATATATATATATATATGCAAAAAAAAGACTTACTTATGACCATACCTAAGAAAAAAACAACGCTTTAATGATATCGATTTTATTTCTTTAATAAATTTTCATGTTTAGCCTACAATGTTACAATACTTTTAGTTTTAGTTTAGTTATATTAACGTCCCGTTTAAAGCAACACGAGGGCTATTTTGGGACGGACCTCTTAATTTTGAACCAAGAGCAGATGACGAGGACGACACCTGAACTGGCACCCCCCTCTCCACACCACCGGGAGAACGTTTGGCCTGACAGATTTAACGTGCAAGAGACCCCCTCACACGACGGTTCTTCTGTGGAATCCAGTCTCGAACCTAAAACCCTCCGGTTCCGCAGCCGAGACCTTACCACCAGGCCACCGCGGCCCTACAATACTTTCAATATTATGATGATCTTCAGAATTAAAATCTTTAGTCGCGCCTTTCAAAGTCTTCATTTTTAAATCAAAATAAGATTTTAATTTCTTCTTTTATTTCAAAGTATAAGCACTTTTAATTTGTTTATTTGTTTCATTACATTTAAGACAATGCAATATATTTTATCCTACTGGCTTTAAGAAAAGCATTTAAAAAATGTTTCAATTGGCATTTTCACTCTCCGCATACAAAATTTAAAGAAAATATTGCAATTGTCAGAAAATTAGAATTTGAGATTTTGACGTATTTCTACATTTATAACCTCCTTGAATTTGAAAAACACACTTTCAAAAAATGTCTGTCTATTGCAAAGATAATACAAAAAGACTTTGAGCTAGACGTATGAAATTTGATATATGATCTTGACACAACATTTGCAGATTTTTATCAAAATTTGAACGAAATCTTTTATGTCAATGTTTGAAAGTAGACCAAGTATGAATAAAGATGATAATTACAAAACGTAAAAAGATAGATATATAAAATTTGGTGCACTAGTTTAGCTTCGAAAATGTATATTCTATTCAAATTAGAAACCAAATCCGTAGGGTTGCTCGCCAGCTAATCTACATGTTAACATACAAGCTCATTTTCAAATTTATGCAAAAGCGGCAATTCAAAAAGGCAATGAATTAAATTAATGAACTTCAATATATAATCTTGTGACAACAATTTTAGGTGGAATTCTATATCGAATTCTGGTTTCGATCAACTCATAGAAGTTACACAAAATATATATTCGATTTTCTGATATTTGAGCATGTCAGCGATTAATTTCAGAAATTAATTGTTTTCTTAACCATACTATGAAGCACAAAGTTCTCGTGGGGAATTATGATATCAAAAATTCAGATGCTCGTGGCATTCATGGTCTTGCTTAAAGATCGCAATTTTATGTGGGGAGGGAAGGAGATAAACATTTATTAGAATGAACAAGAAAAAGTTACGGGAAGACCATTTCACCTGGTTTATATTTAGCTGTGTAGATTTTCAACTATGGATATTTATAAATTTTTTCAATACTGACACTTTGCAAATAGATTGAAATTGCAAATGCAAAGTCTCATTTGATCGGTCACGGCCATTTAAAGAAAATTCCTTGAACTCAGGCCATTGAAATATTAAAAGCTCTTCTTGGGTAAAAGAACATATTAGATACTAATTTATAATTTCCACTATTATTCAGTTAAATATGTATAACTATTGGGTTGTTCGGAAAGTCATTTCGTATTTTTTTGTCAAACTGAAAAGAAATTTTCGTTTAATGAATAAATTATTTATTAAATTATAA
>JAPMOQ010054641.1:0-13616 GCA_026543055.1 Argiope trifasciata
TACCAAAAATATAGTTTCAATTATATTTTTTTCAATTCCTACTGTTAGTTCACCCTCTTCTTATATATATTTAGATACCTTGTTCAAATGTTCAATCGTTAATAAAATACTTGTTGTCCATCCACTCAAGTTCAAATTCATTTTTTTAGACTTGTAGTGAATGATAGTGAATGATACTTGATGTTAATACAGTATTTTCAAATATTAATTAATTAATTAAAATTTTCTAGTCATTTTATATTTGATTGCCAAAGTTACCGAATGTTTGCCCAGTTTGGAGCCAAAGTGGCCAAATCCGTTGCCAAATGAATTTTGAGAGTACTGAAGCGACACCCGATCATAAATAATACAAGATAATATAAAATATTTACTTATTTATATATATATATATGTATCTTATAACATCCTATTTATTCCTATTTATCTCATTTTAATAAGAAAATAAGCAGGAATTTAATTTAATTTTTTTATATATATTATTTGTTTTTTTCTCTATGTTGGCTATATTATTTGAGTGTGAAATAATTTTTTAAAAAAACGGACAAAAATATCGTTTGTTTTGTAACAATGAAGTAGATGTTATCAGTGATTATTTTCCTAAAAAGAAAACAAATAAACAACGAAAATAAGGCGATGTAAAAGAAACCAAAAACAATTCGTTTAATTCGAAACCAAAAAAATTCGTTTAGCATATATATCTTATCTTTTCAAATTCGCTGCGAAATGTGAAATAATAGGATTAAAATAAGCAAAAGCATCTATAGTATGTTAGCTTTGACTTTTATTTATTTATTTTTTATGCTTTTGAAGAAATTTTAAACTGTTGGATTATTTTGCAAAAAAGTCAAATAAAAACTAACAAACGATAAAAAAAAGCAACACGATTTCAAAAATTCAGTTTATTCTGTAAACAATTCTGTTTACTACAGTGTTTGGACAAAAAAAAATAGAAGATGTTATTAAATAAACAAATAAAGATTCAGATACAAAAAATATTAATCACTTCTAAAAACTATTGAATTAATTACTTTTAAGAATTTAGTGGAATAAAAACATTAAAAGAAATTTAGAAGTATATGTAAATACACTTTGCTATAAATGTGTTCCACTGCATTTTTTAATCGGACTGATCAGTGCATATTTGTTCATATTAAGGTAATGTGCTCTGACCAAAACAAAGAGGATATATTTAAAGCTAACGTTTTACTTTTTCGTAATTAAAATATTTAAGGAGAAAGAATTATAATCGTCAAAAAAATTCGAACTCGAGATTTTAATGGATCTGTATGTTTGGGATCTTCTTAATTCCGTAAAAATACATTTTAGAAATTGTATCTATCTGTCTGTAAACACGATACTTCAAAAACATTTTTGGTTAGAAGGATAAAATTTGGTATAAGGTCTTTACACCTAATTTTTAGTTTTCTTTTAAATTTTGAATGAAATCCATTCAGAAGACATCTATCTATCCAGCTCCAAAAATGTGTTTTTCGAATTCTTTGGTTTAAAATATAAAGATTGGACAAAATCACGGTTATTATTAGTATTATTTTTCATTTTTTGATGATTAAAGTTAAGTATTAAGTAAAAAGAAATCGCGGGCAGTTGTCTATTTTGCATCTTTCATCATTACTTCGAAATTAACCTAAAATTTGGAGGTTTTATGTTTTACTAAATTTGGATAGGTTTTTAGGCAGTTGCCTACTTAATAATCTAAAAAAAAGCACATGGCTTTAAAAATCAGACTATTTTGTAAACATTGGAGGAAAAAACCTTCGAGTTTTAGATTTTTTCTAAATTTAGTTAATTGCAAAATTAATAATTCGGCCATAAATATGTTGTTTTTAAAGATTAGGTTTTCTCTTGAATACTGAAAAAAAAAAAAAAAATGCTGAGTTTTCCCAATTTTGTAATGGCCCTAGACATTAGTCCTTAAGATAATCCGGTCTTGTATGTATGACTTCATAAATTAAACGAAATCACAAAATTAAATTTGTCTGGATATATTGCAAAACAAATCCCGGATCTTCTAGACCAGAAATCGACAACCTATTGAAATGGAAAAGCTAAAAACAAACAATTTACAAAAATTTTCCCAATTTTTAAAGAGCTAACAAAATTTTTCGATTTAATATTATAGTATTTGTTTATACACATTTGATTTTTTAAATTAAAATAAACTGTTTTAAATACAGAATAATCTTTATTCATATAAAAAACAAATATAGATAGTTACATAAAT
The DNA here is from genome assembly GCA_026543055.1 of Argiope trifasciata. Lineage (NCBI taxonomy): Eukaryota > Metazoa > Arthropoda > Arachnida > Araneae > Araneidae > Argiope > Argiope trifasciata. The sequence continues at coordinate 2,243 of JAPMOQ010054641.1, forward strand.
GGGAACATTGATTTTACATGCTTTTTGAAAGTTTGATTGAATCTGGCTAATAGCTTGTTGTTTTAAGTTTCAGGCACGACTCTAGATTTTTATTTGTTAGTTGACTTCGAAATTAACGTTTTATTACATTCATGCGAGAGAACGCTTGCTCACACGAATATATCGACCCAAAGATCATCAGTGTTCCATATGCCAACTTCTCCTCACTTAAGCATTCTGGAAGAATATTCCATACGTCAAATGTGAGAGTCTCAACTCGCAGAATTTCTTTTAGAGCTGTCCATTTGTGCTGCTCGATGTGCATGCATTTCTGCACCCCCAACTTGAGTTCTGTGAACTTAATATTCCAAGTCTTTGGTTTTCAAATCTAACAACTGCATTTAAAGTGATCCAGCATCAATTCCATTGGCTGAACGATTATGTTCAAACTGTTGAGAGATTAGGTACTTAAACATATTTTTTATTAAAGGATTTGATAATTTATTAACTTTTTTTTATGGAACTAAAGAGCCGCAACTTTACATCAAAAGAGCAGCAGGTTACCACCCCTGTTCTAGACTGCTGCCTATTTAACAATCCTGCTCTATATGAGGGTCTATGTGCGTCCTGTCATCCATATGCTTTTCGACATGGTCAAGAATGTGACACTGTGGGGAGGGGGTCTTTCATTAAGCCACAGCTGCAAAAATGGGAGTGGCAAGGGGACAGGCTGGAATGTTTCGGAGAGGGGTGAAAAAGTCAATGACCAGCAGGAGGGAGAGGAAAACGGACAAACAATGAAATAGAATCTCTTAAACGCCTTCGGCCTGTTGGCAAGAGTACTTGGCTTCATAGAGCTTTCGTTAGTAGAAATATTTTAGTTCTTAGTATTACTCTCGGGTTCATCTAATAAAACCGAAATCGTTTTCAACGTTTCACAAGTTATTGGATCTCGTGAATTTCTTCAATAAGGAATTTCTCAAAGGAGAAATCTGTTTAATATCTACGTAATTTACAGAAGGAATAATTATCTAGAATGGTCTCCTCAAAACTTTCTCGCTTACTCCCTAATACAAGCGTCATCCCAAGGAATGCCTCTCATAGCTTTGACATACATACGTATAATAGTTATGAAATATACTTTTGGTGAGAATTTAGCATTACTGGATTTGTTTGATTCTTGTCGAGTTTTATGGCGATTAATTCAGACATGCGATAATGATATCCAACAATTGAATTTGTGTTTTCGACATGTTTTTCTCAACCCATTGGAACAAAGATTTGACACAAAATTGCATTTGTAGACTCAAAATCATATATCAGGTTTAATATATTTAAGTTATTGCGCTTTTTAGTTAGCTTGTTTACTTATTTCTGAAAGAACAAACCGCAGTCAATCTGTGGAAGGATTTGGATCAAAATTTGTCAGGTGTCTACACTACAGTTGTTAAATATGTGTACCGAATATTATCCATCCAGCTCTAGTTATCATTAAATTATATTTGAATAGCCAAATGGATAGATTTCTTCTGAATGCATTTTGCTCAAAATTTGGTAGAAATCTACGAATTTGGTTTAAAGACTTTATATCAAATTCCACCCGTCTAGTTCAAAGCATTTTTGAGTTATTATTGTCACGGGGCGTTTTCCAAAAAACGTGTATTTAGAAATGAGGGAAGTCTAGAACGAACGTGAAAATTTATCAAAATTTCGGATTCGAATATTTCGACCCTGATTGTACTTTCTCTATACTAAAAGAAGAGGGAGGGGGACGACGACGAAGAAGAAAGTAAATGGCAGAGCATTGACGTACAATAGTTACGAAATCTTAATCTTTGGTGGGAATTCAGCATTTTTACTAAATCTATCATGATATCCTTGGTGATTAATCTCTGGCATGAAGTCAATAGAATTTAAAAATCAAATTTGTAATTTAAAGGCATTTTTCCCAGCAGACTCAAAGCAAAATTTGAAATGAAACTGTAATTGTAGTAAGAAAATCCCATACCACATTTGACACATTTAAATCATTGCATTTGTGAGTTACATGTTTATGAAAGTACTGACCGACAGACTTTCAAACTCTTGTTGTATTTAGCTTGAAATTTGACAGTTGTTTTCACTGTAGAAGTTAAATCTGTGTACCGAATATCATCTGTCAAGCTATCTTCGTTTGGTAATTGTTTTATCGAATGTTCGCACGGTCAGACAGACAGATTTCCTCATAATGGATTTTGCTCAACATTTGTTAGAAATATACATATTTGGTCTACAGACAGTATACCAAATTTTATCCATCTTTCTCAAAGAGTTTGTTATCTTTGTCGCAGAAAAACATTTTCCAAAAATATGTATTTTGAACTGAAATTCGAAGATTCTTTGAAATCTCGTTTTAGAATTTTTTTGATGAGTATACTTTCTTTAAAAGCAAGTAAATAAAAAACTAGGAAATTACAATATCAATTAATAACGGGTGTTTCAGTCGTATTTGCACCGACTCATTAACTATTGCTACGTACTCTCACTTAGTAGCTATAATGGAGATTAATTACCTTTGGCTTGAAAACTTGGCGAGCATTTAGAGGAATTGTAGAAAATGTCTATTTCTCATTCTAATAAGAGATGATTGATGGGTGAGGGAGGGTTATTTCTCTTGGCATAATTAGCTTGTTCCCATGATAGGGCTAATTAAGGCTCTTAAAGAACACCACAAACATCTTAGAAATTTTATCTCTTGATTTGTTGTTCAGTGTGACTGCTTTTTTTCATCTTCTCTCCCTTCGTTGCTTTGACATGATTTAAAATATGAATAATACTAATGGAATTTTTGAAACATCAGAAGTAAAACCATCTTCTGTGTTTGATGGATATAGATGATGGTTCTTTTGACGATTTGTTGGTCAATGAAATAACAGTCTTTTAGTGACTGACGACGACTTTTATTAACACGAAGACGTCAAGTATATAGTAGAGACGAACACAGAAAAAACACAGCAACACGCTACAACAAACAGTAATCCACAAGTAGTAATCGATAGTAAAAGCAACCACAGTACACAAAGCGGCCAGACTGAACTCAGCAGAAAGATTGAATCTGAGTAGCTTCACTCTAAGATCTCTCCAAACGTCTGCAATTCTCCACTGTCTCTTCACTTCACCGATAGTGAGTGGCCGTCTCATTACTTCACAACTAACTACTTTACCTTACTATCCGATGCTGCTTTTACCATAAACACCAGAACTCAATTCAGCAACCGCTTGAGCTCTTCGCAGGACAGAACTATTCTCCGTAAACTCTTTACACGATTCGTTTCACCATTTCGACTCTGTGCAAGACTTGAGACTGCCGGCCTTTTATAGTTTCCTGGGGGGTTGGGCAGAGAAGGTTCTGAACCAATAATGCCTATATCTGTTCCTACTGGTTAAACCGCTAAAATTCTGGAAGTTTCCAGCAATATCTATTTTCCCGCAAAAGTCGCCAAACTCTACGATCACTTGACGCGGCACCCAATCAGCATCCAACAAAGTTGACCGTAAAACGGTTTTTCCAGTAATTGAACTAACCATACTGGAAAGAAACATTACAGGTTTGTAACAATATCAGTATTAAACAAATCACCGTAGCTTTATGAATGTAATAGAGGTGTTTCTTTAACGAAATCCGAAATGTCTAAAGAACGTTTAAAAGCCAGATACAACAGTATTCTCTCCAGAATTAATTATTTTTGTAGGTCGAATAAAGCTAAAATAAACATCGAGAAACATGTGGCAAAAATTACAAGAAGAATTTATGTGAATTACAAGAATCTGATGAGAAAAATTGCAAGAAGAATCTGATGAATACGCCAGAAAAATATATCAAGAGAAAATATCTCCTCTTTTATAAAGTGAATATGAATATTTGTCAGATATGAATCTTTGCAAATTATAAATTTATGCACCATTCATGTTTTTAAAAATATTCATTTAAAAAAAATCAATAAATATTTCGATTACAGAAAATGCTTCTAATATAAAATTTATTATGCATATTGAATAATTGCATATGAATTTTTATTAGTTGGAAAATACTGTCTTCAGTGGAAAGTGGAACATTTTCTATAAACTGGGCATAATATCGCTATGATATCAAGTAACTAGTTTCAATTAGAAAAATTAATATTGTTATGAATCTGTAATGTTGCTTCCCAGCAGAAACAGTGTCAACATAAGAAAGACCGTTTTACGCTGAGCTCTGTGGGATGCTGAGACCATGTGAGTGATTCCTGAGCTTGGGGTGAATTTGGCTTCTTTGGAGACAAAATTAATAGTACTGGAATGTTCTAGAATTTTAGAGATTGAGCGAACAGAAAACGAGATATGCCTGCTTATTCCAGAAACTTCCCTGCTACACCTCCCGGAAACTCCGAAAGGCCGGCAATCTCTAGCCGTAGTCTGTAGTGTACAAAATCTGGAAAGTCAACAACGAGTAGTGGCATCAGTCCAGTGAAGGGCAAACGTTGTTTGGGGCTCAAGTGATTGTGAAATTGAATTGTGTGCCTAGACCTGGTGTTTACTGTAGAAACCGCATCGAATCGCGTGAGGAGTAGCCAGTCTGCAGTAGTGAATTGGAGTTGGATACAGCTAAAGCGAGGAGACAGTGATGAATTACAGGTGTCTGGAGTAGTTACAAAGTTACAGGCAGAGAGTAGTTACGAAAGTTCCCTCCTCCTGCTGAATTCTGTTTAGCCGCTTTGTGTGCTGTGGTTGTTATTACTATTAGATGTGGGCTACTGTTTGTTGTAGTGTACTGTTATAAGTGGCCTGTTTTCTGCCTGCTGTATATTTGCTGCCCTTGTATTAGTGTTGAATAAACGTCGTCATCAGTTTTTACAGTACCGTTTCTTCATTGAACAACAAATTGAAAAAGAACCCCGAATCCGTAACAATATGTACAACGAATAGACGATATGCAAGATTTAAAATAACACACCTTTAATGCCTGGCAATTTTATGAAATCATGTAGATGAAGTTTTAACGAAACGATTTAGATGAAAATAAATATAGCCAGTATCTCTGGCAAACCAACTGGTCGCCAGAAGCGACTTAAAATAAAAACATATACATTTTTACCAAGTTATTGAAATAAAATTTTAATCTAAAATAATGATGAACATGTTGATTTAGTTTTAAAATATGTGGAGAAAAGAAATCGAATAAAAAGTGGGGGTGGGGTGAACATAATTTTCACTTCCTGGGGATTCAAAGTGCTTATATCCGTCACTGGATACGTACGTGGTTAGAATTCTGATTATCTCCCAAATGTGTCCGATTTCAACAATAACATTCATCAGAACTCACAGCACGACGCATCCAAATCGGTTTCGAAACGAAAACACCCCTGTCATGCCAAGGATAGGTAACTAAGACGCTTTAAATAAGATGGCGCAAGTTTGATGCGTATTTATCCGACGTATTTATGTAAATGCAGTGACGTCTGAGAAATTTTAAACCTGTCATCACGGAATCATGGGGACACTTGGCGCCTAATGTGGTAGAAAATTCGATTGAAAATAAATTTGGTGATTTTTCTCTCTCTCTTTCATTTCAGTAGCAGATAATCGAATTATTCATAAACGTGTAAAACCGTATTTCAGGTTGAATCTCATAAATTCATTGATTGATTTTTCTACATAAATTAATTTGTGAATTTGCTAATAATATGTATAGGTTGGAAAAATATATGTAAATTGCAAATTTTTGGCATGCAAGATGGAAGCACCTGTCTATTTGAAATGGTTCTGGCACTCTCCCAAATAAAGGCGTTTTCTTCATTCTACACCAAGTAAAAATTGCAAGCCGTGGACAAGACAGTGAATACCATGAACATTCAAAATTTTGTTTTTAGAATCACTTTGTTCTTTTTATACTCTGATGTATTCTGATTATGATAAGGTGTGTGCCGAAAGTGACGTTACACAAGTGAAAAGCTTATTACAATTACAATTAAAAAAAATTTAAATAGCTATCTAAAGACTCGCTATTCAAACATAACTTTCCTATGCATATGTACAAGATGCAAAAGAAGCTAAATGCAGAGCCCCCCCCCCCCCCCAAAAAAAAACGTTGAAATAAATTATTGAAGCAAAGAGGGAAAGACAAATAAAAGAATAAGAAAAATAAATAATGGAAAAATAAAATATAAATAAATAAATAAATAAAATATAAATAAATAAATAAATAAAATATAAATAAATAAATAGATAAAATAGAAATAAATAGATTATAAATATAAATAAAGGAATGAATAATTAAAATATAAGTAAAAAAAATAAATAAACATGAAAAATAAAGAATATACATTGGGTCAGCCTAAGTAAGTGTTCATTTTGCGGGACAAAAAGAAGAAAGGCAATAATAAAATCCCTTGAAAGTTTGAAACTGGTAAAAAACATTTGCAGTTGAAGTATTACGAAGAATTGCTTTATCACAAGGTATAACCGAGAAAGAGTACTTTTTCTCTTGGCACAAAAAAAGAAAAAAATTTGGAGTGCAAAGATTAGTCCAGATAGGAGATACTAGGATAAATTATTATTCCGTTTAGGAAATTCTGGTTTCGTTGTAATACTGGAAATCCAGGATATTTTGGGCTTCTAAAGACAATTTAATATTTGACAAGATTTGGGTGATATATTGTTGAGATTTAATAAATTTTTTGAGATGATGAAGAATAGGGCAATGGAAAATTTAGTGGGGAATGTCGTCATAATCATAACCACATCTACAATTACAGTTTCTCAAGTTAAATCTTTTAAGGTAATGCAGGGAAAGTCCATGGTTTGTGGTTAACTGGGCTAAATATTTATTGTCAATACATCTATTTCTTTGTAGTTGAGTAAATACATTGAAAGTAAAACGGCCTGTTTCATTATTTACCCGTCTTAATTGCCCTTCATTGGTGAGAATTTTATGAAGGCGATTTTTGATTGATCTGTCATATTCTCCAAGGTTATAGTCTATTGTAAGTTTAATTGAAGCAGCTTTCGTAGCCAGATCAGCTAGTTCATTGCCTTTTATACCAATGTGGGCTTTAACCCAATGTAATGATATATTACCATCTACCAGATTTTTAACATCTTCTATTGAATTATTCTTTGAATTAAATTTTTGTAGAGCCTTTAATACACTCAGGCTGTCTGTGAATAGATGATAATGCAAATACGGTTTTTTATGGTTTTTCCAATTTAAAGCTAGAAATATTACAAAAAGTTCTGCTTGAAAAACTGAGCAGTGATTTGCAAGTCTATAGTGAAACTCTTCAATTTTATTTTCTCCCTCAAAAACACAAAACGCCCCACCAACTTGTTCCTTCCTTTTAGAACCATCCGTATAAATGGAATATGGAGCTGTCACTCCAGAAACATCCCATTGCACCTTTACGATCTTACTTGGATGAATCCATCTGTTTTCATAAGTAATCATATTAGGACCCTCAATTGCTTTGTCAAAAATATGGATGTCTTTATGGTGATTTTTTTATCCAATGCCATGGGGTTTCTATATCACAAATCAGATCAACTGGTTCAAGATCACTGTTTGTAGAGCTGCTGTGGGTGTTTTATGGAAAACCCCCGTTATTGCCAACAGTGCTTTGCGTTGTATGCTATTGATCTTTTGTCTTTGTCTATTTGGGTCCTTCCACCAGGCTGCAGCGGCATACACTAAAATTCTTTCTAGAGCTCTTTTGTAAAAAATCTTGACAACTTTTCCTGAAATTCCTCTGTTGTACTTGGCTATTGTAAGTCTATTTAAAATTTTAGTCATCTTGCTTCCCATTTGATTTATATGGGCCATACCATTTAATCTATAATCAATAATGATACTAAGAATCCTCATATTTCTTGTGAGCTTGATTGATTTATCAGCTTATTAACAATACGGAGGGTATTTATAACGCCCTTTCTTCCCAAAAGGAATAAGCTGCGTTTTTTGATGCGCAAAAGTAACCTTAGAATCCTTATTCCAACAATCTAATTTTTTAATGCGCCTTTAACCAGATCATGAATTTTATGTTTACTGGTTACTGCTACAACAGATAAAAATCATCCGCATATGCAATTATTTTAGTATCATCTCCAAAATTAATTCGGAGTGTTTCATTAGCTACTAGGAGCCAGTACAGAGGTCCAGAATTAGGACTGTGAGTGCATCCAATTGAATATTCTCTATTACAAATTTCATCATCATTAGGTAAAAAGACTTTTCTTGCCAAAACTTGACACCACACTAAAAGGTTTTGGGGGCAATTTATATTTTTCAAGTTATGCAACTCTAATGGCCACCAAACTCGACTAAACGCACTTTTCCCATATAAAGAAATTATAACACTGTGTTAAACTTTTGTGTGCACTTTTTATATAGTAAAATAAGCAGGAGTGGTCATTCCAAAGTTTTCTCGCAAATTCTCTAATGCACATCTAATGCCTGAAAACGCTTTACAATGTCAATAGTATATAACAGTTCGAAATATTAATTTTTGGCACGAATTTAGCCTTTTTACTGAATCTTGTATTAGTCAGTGGTTAATCCCTGGGGTACGTTTAACAGACAAGGAGGTGAAAACAGAATAAATATTCTGTAAAATTTTTTGCCCCTCAAATTGAACCTTAAGTTTGATAATGCTTCGCAATTGCAGTCATTAATTCCCACAACAAATTTCATAAATTTAAACTGTTTTTGAGCCCTCATATTTACACACTTTTGAAGGTAGAGATAGATGATCAATACAAAGAAAAATTTGATTCCATATTTGATAGATATCTACATTTTAGATGCTAAACCTACGTACAATTTTTTTCATCTTTCTCTAATTGTTTTGCAGTTATTGCGTTAATTTATACTTGGACAACCAGATGGATAGAGCTTCCTCTGATTGAATTCCGTTTACAATCTACAAATTCGATGTACAAACCATGTATAATCCTCCAGGAGGCACTTTAAACGGGATCGAGAAGTACATCAAAACCGAAGGCATCTCAAAAATGGAAAGTTTGTGGTATAATTTCACATACTTATCTTGTAATTTACACGGTTTTAAATAGCATTATTCTTTTTCTTTCAGTACTGAAAAATAAATCAGTAATTAATTATTTGATGACGCAATAAAATCAGTGTGAATTTGAAGTACTATACAATATATTGTTGGAAAGTAGATATAAAATTATTTTTTATAAAAAAATTGCTAAAATTTAGGAAAATTTTTTAGGAATGTGATCATTAAAAGTACAATCTTTTAAATTTTGAAACTGTATAAAACTCATTTTTGGCTGTAATGTATATGGAAGTTATCACAGAAAAATATCAAAATTCAGCTTAATTTTTAATTAATTTAAATTAAAAAAGAATTGTTCCTAGTTATACATTTTTCACTCCCCCAGGATAACATCAATATACACACATACAGGTACTCTAACACACACACACATATTCATCTTTATTATTAACTAGCCGCCTTTGGCGACCAGCTGGTTCGCCATGAGTAATTCGTTCTAGAATTTTCAATTAAATCACATATTCATTAGCCTTGAAGTAATTCTGTGCATGTATTGGCCTGAAATTAATATTTTCTTTAAGATGATGGACGGAAAGTTCTAAAAGTACACCTTTTCCTAATAATATTCTTTAATTTTATAAATCAGTCAGTTTGAACAATCGGGTATGCTTCCAAAATATTAAAAAAAAAATTTCGATGATGTTGCCAAAATATTACATATGTTTTTTTAAAGAAAGGGAGAAAGGGAAAAAGTATTAAATTAATGATACAGATATTGCAAACGATTACATAAATATGCCATTAAGTCGGGATTTCAATGTATATCCTGTCTAAATTCAATCAGGTTTACCGTAAATAAAGAAGATTTATTGACTTAATGATATAGATATTGCTTTGTATTTATTTTTTAAAGAAAATATCGCATTTTATATTTATTTTATTTTATCCAGTCACGTGCTAAAAGTTGCATTTCTGTAGATTTATTTTACGATGATAGATTTTTTTTATTTGAACTTCCGGCATTGTTTTCTTTTATTTTATCCAGTCACGTGATAAAAAACATAGTTAAAATATTTCCTTAAAAATTCGTTAAAAATAGTAGCTTAAGTTGTACATTAAAAACACTGATACTGTTAGAAAGCTAATTTTTTTATCTTTAAATGGATATAAAAATCATGCTAGTGCAATAATATTTTCGGAAGTTATGGCGGAAAAACGTCGAAATTTCGCTTAAATTTTAATTAATTCGAATTCTAATTAAAAATTCGAAAAAAGGGCTCCGAGGTGCACATTCCGAACCTCCAAGGTATACGTGTACCAAATTTGGTAGCTGTAGGTCCAACGGTCTGGCCTGTAGAGCGCCAACACACACACACACACACGCACACACACACATTGAGCTTTATTATAAGTATAGATTGATTAGTACTAGAGATTATATTTAAACCGATGTTTGGAACTAGAATATATGTTATAACTAAGTGAAGGTAATGAAAGAGAAAGAAAATCGTCCAATTATATTCGATAAAATGCTGATTTTATTCTTGTATTCTATAATCCTAATTTGATTTCTTGCCAAATTAGTGTAGAAATAATACTAAAAAGAGGTTATTTAAAAGACAGAAGGAGATAAAACAGACAATTTATCAAAAATAAATATAATTCGTTTAATAAGATGAATCAATAAGATTATGGCCCTTGCTTTTAAATTAGAAATATAAAAGTTCGAATATTGGCATCAAAAATTTGTAAATGTTGGAGAAATATTAGGTTGTTCGGAAAGTAATTTCGTTTTTTCCTGACAAAGTATTTAATTGCATTTTTCTCACCCAATTTCATACTTAAACCGCAAAATCATTTTATGTTTTAAGAGCTGATATAGCAAGGCTTGAGTGTGAAAAAGTGCAGCTGATTCTTCGCAGTAGTTTTTGGATGGTGCCCTTTTAAATATGGAGAGCAATAAACAGCATTTTCGTCATTTTTTTCTTTTTTGCTATAAAAGGTAAAAATGCTGTTCAAGCCAGAAATAAATTAGCCAATATGTGTGGAGAAGATGTGTTAACAGTACATCAGTACCAGAACTGATTTGCAAAATTTTTCCTTCAAATGAGGAGGCCAAAAACCACCTCGATCAGTTTTTTTTTTACAGAAAGACCAAAACTTTTATGAGCGTGTAATCATGTTACTACCAAAAATATGGCAAAAGGTATTAGGCCAGAATGGCAATTTTATAATTTAATAAATAATTTATTCATTAAACGAAAATTTCTTTTCATTTTGACAAAAAAATACGAAATGACTTTCCGAAAAACCCAATATTAATTGATTAGTACTAGAGATTATATTTAAACCGATGTTTGGAA
>JAPMOQ010054644.1:0-14645 GCA_026543055.1 Argiope trifasciata
TAAAGCGATGAAGCTTTTAAATGAAAACGCTAAATTTATTTACAGCAAAGAATATTAAAAAGAGAAGACATTAACAATTCTGACAGGACAGGCTCTTTACGTTCGATTTACAAATATAACATTTAGATGACAACAAGGGTGAAGCCAAGTCAAACGTCCCATGGGAAACAGCTTCACCGTTGCGTATTAAATGACCATGATGTCGAAACGAATGACCCACTCTTTCTCTGTCTACTGATCGAAGGCTCACAGTTCAGTTTCCTGAAACTTGACGTCACGCTTCTTAGACTTTGGATCAAAGGTGCTTAGTAGAATCCCTCGTGAAATCTATTACAATAAAATAAAACTTAATGTGGAATGGTAATGGCCTCTAAGTAAATCTTTACAACTTGGTCAATGCTGAAATGCTGATAGAGCGATGACCTCTTTATATACTGGCACTCAACATTGATATCAAATCGAACTCTTCCAAATTGTTATTAAAACACAAATTCTGAAATTCACTTTAAGTATATCAATTTTTAAGCGAGAGGTACATAACACAAGCAGTAATAATTTGCTGAATATACCACTGGAAAAAATATCAAAAATATAAATGCAAAATTTAAAAGTTCACGAAAAAATAAAAATATAATACAAGCAACATGAAAAAGCATGTACACATTGATTGAAGTAAAATTATTTTAGAACAATTATTTAGAATAAAATATACATAAAAATGAAATAATAAATAGTTATTAAAGGAATAGAATAGTTATTAACAATCGCTTTGATTTCATTTTATTCAGATTGGTGAATAAAATTTCTTCAAATCACCAGACGATGTGGTCATATTATGATCTTCAGGTGTATAGGAAATATGACAACAATTGAAAATATTAAAACATATCACAATCTTTCACGAATGTCAGTGCAATTGCTTTTACGTTTATATTGGAGTAATCTGATGATTTTATTTTAGATGATTCCAGAAATACCCTGCTTACCCTGTGCCTTTTTAGGACAGGCATAATATTGTTTGTTGTTGTTAAACCATTAAAAACATAAGAAAAGGACAAGGGGATTATAGCCTTTGTCGCTCCATATCCCATAATATTTACATTCAAGAAAGGACAAAAATTGAAAAAAGAATAGGCACGAATCTCAGAGATAACCAAGCAGATAATAAAGAATGATTTCAGATGATGATAGATAAGCTGAACCTACATACCATAACAAATTCTCTCACTCACTGAGCAATTTGGTTAGAACGTTTGGTCATTTATTTATCTTTTAATGGTAGGAATTTATCCATACATAGCTGATAGTGATATTTTTTATCTAAAGAATATATTTACGATTTCTATGTGATAGATTATTAACAGAGAAACATAACTGATCTTAATCACCTATTTTCACTTAAATACCTTTGTTCTTTTTGGGGAAAGCAGTATACTTTATTATAAATTAAATCACAAATAATAGCTACTCTTTGTCCCTCTCACATATATTTTCATTTACATAGAAATCAGCTCTGTGATTCAAATCCTGTTTCTACCAAAGAATTTACAGTGTCAGTAACATCAAATGAAGGTTTTGGTTTGGTTTAGTTTGGCTCATTACACCGGTGACACTCTTTTGAATTCTTTCTGATTTTGAATAGAAAACATAGCATCTGAGTTCTAACATGGATGTCTCAGGTGAAGGATCTCATTTCCTTTGTCATTCTTCTAATTTGATTGTTCTTGCTCAGTTGTCGCTTTTTCCATATAATTGTTAGTCAAGCTCGAACATATCAATAATAAAACAGAATTTAATCATTTGACCTTCCGCAGTAACAAGCAGCCATTGCGTAATCAACAATTCTAAATTGTTGAAAAAATTCTTAAATTAAATCTGTTTCTTTTTATTAATATAAATTCCTTTTTGTAAAAATGGAAAATAATTTTGCTATTGAGATTTTTTAAAAATAATTTGCTATTGAATTATGTTTAGGAGCCATTCACTTGAGGATTTGATAAATAATCAGAAAACTGTATTAAATATCATTCAGATTTCACTTACTGGGCATTTCTAATAACAAAAATTTTGATAATGATTTTCTTCCGGCCTAAAAGAAAAATACCTTTCTCTTTTTATTTAGTTTTACTGAGAAAGACTTTATTCCTTTTAGTTATAATTTCATTTGTGAAGTTTAATCTGTATAAAAATCAGATAATGGACAGAATTGGTAGGAAGGTAGCGCATGCTTTATATCATCGAAATGATATCCTTGATTCGTATGTGCTATAACGATACCCTTTTTTTAGCATTTCCTAGCCCATGCCTTTTTAAAATATGCCAGAATACTTATTCTTGAAATTTTTTAGGCATATAGATACATACTTAGTAAATATAAGCAACTAGCTGGTACTCGGTGCATTGCTTATAATTTTATTTTGCATGTGTGAGATCAAATGTGAATAATATGTGCGATTTTATGCAGACAAAATAGTGAGCGCGCTAAATAATAACTTCCTGTGTAGATGACTATTCAATAATGAAATGAAAAAATTAACATTTTCATAAAGTATTTTGGTTTTCATTTCCCTCACATTGACTGACGTCAGTCATAATAATTTTATTTTTTTTGATATATGAGTGATTAATTCCGATGGGATGTGCTGTTTGACTTTTGTCAACTATCAATTTAAAAAATATAACCTTCGTGTAAGTGCAAGAAACAAGTTTTACCAAGTATCATCGCAATCGGTTGAGCAGTAGAGCTGCGCATAGATTAAAAACAGACAAAATTTTATTTCTATATCATAGATATGATAACATAATCTGCCTATAACCTTCATGTAGGTGTAAGCAATGGATTGACCAAGTTACATAAAAATCGGTTGAATAGTATAGCAGCGCATAAAGAACGAACAAGTAAAAATCCATTTTTACGTAAAAGATTAAATATTTTTTAGAATTGTAATGCTTGGTATTGTTTGAGAATTATAAGGGAAGACATATTTTTAGTATCTTTCGTTTTCACTTTAATATTAGTTCTGATTTCTCAAGATTTTTAGAAAATGTGATTAAAATATTCTTTTTTTAAATTGATACATTTATGCCATAAATTTATTGATTTAGTTCAATTAATTTTTTAAAGTTAAAATAATACAAAAAATTTTGTACTCCATATTTCCAGAAGTCACAACAAAAAACGCTAAAATTTTATTAACTCTGTAATTAAATTTTCAATTCTGTAGGATTGGATCCCTTAAAACTTTCTCGCATATATTCTAATAAGGTTGTTACCAGAGAATGACTTCCATTTCATTTATGCACAAAAGCTACGAAATATTTTCTATCTTGAATTTATTATCTTTAATAAATCTGTTGTGTGTCCTTGGCGATTTATTTTGACAATAATACTTGTTTAATAGATACGTTAAATATATCCTGAAATATTTTTTCTATATTACTAAATTGTATTATGCGTATAATCATCCCGTAATAATAAGTATTCAAAGCTTTATCGCAATTGGATGAACGGCACGGCAGCGAATAAGAGATATGCAGACAAACATTTATTTTTTTATATAGATGTAAAAATGAATTATTCAGGCTCCATTTTCAGCCCCTACAAAACATAATGCAATCATACTCTTATCATTATGATATCACGAAGCATTATATAAATGACAGTAAAATGCCATGTCATTTCTGAAATTCAATCAATCTTTAAAAACAGAGAAGGCGACATGGAACCTCCATACCAATCAGTATGACATTCTAAATCTTCAAAAGGCTAGTTTCAAGGACAATGATGAAATAAACAGAAGTTGATAAAAAGAAAGAAAGAAAAACAAATAACATTTTGCAACAGTCATTGCACAGGAAATAATTGAAGTGTTGAGAAAATTTTATCCTTAGACGAGCCGTGCCACATATATCAAAAGAAACGATGGACAGAAACAAACTGCAGAGGCAGTAGTATACAGAAGATCAAACGCTTTCTGGAGCTTTTATATATTCTAGGTAAGAAAGAAATAATTCCTGGAGGATTTGAGTATTTTTATATGAAATGACAGTTAAGTGTCCCGAGACGATCGATTCCCATCATGAGCGTGTCGATTGCGAGAAGCAAGTTACCTAAATAAATAAACCATGAGAGTAGCCTTTTGTTAATAACTGATAATTGAGGGGTTACATATGAATTGAATATGCTTAGATTTAGGTTAATGATTATGATTTTGACAATGGATTGACGAAAACTTCATCTTGAAGCATCTTGGCAGAATATAAGTTTGTCAGTTTGAAAGAAAAGTTATGAGACATTATTGAAAATCAATTACATTGGGGATTATTTTATTACATGAATCACATTTCATGTATTTATAATATTTAAATTAATTTTTGAACCATTATTAGAATATGTGAACTGAATTGGAATTAATAATCCATTCAAATTTCTATAATATAAGAGATAAATTTTGTACTTATGATAAGTAATATGTTCGGTTCTATTGTGGGACTTTGTAGTCTAGACCATTTTCAACACATCATTTCATCAGGTTCTGGGATTGATATTTTAACCTTGAGAAGGTCAGCCAGTTAACCTTTAACACACATATAAACAAATTAGCTCAACATAGTAAGCAGCTTCTAAACGTGCAAGATTATATTGAGATAAAAATTGCCCTTTTCGAATGTTTGCAATGAAGTGAAAGTTGAATGGTAATTTAATTACAAAGAAATAACTATAAAAGTTTATCAGATATCTATTCCTTAATCGGCGTGCGGTTATTCCAGAAACCTTTAAATAATTAGATCACAACAGCTTATATCTCTAACAGGGATTATCGGTATCTATTCCTAGAATGAGATGTAATTCCTCAAAAAGCTTTTAAAAATTAGAGGAAAATTTTCTTTATAGAGAAGTAATTTCTATTGAGGAAGCAAAGAATTATGATTAAATTCATTACATTGACTGTATAAGATGAAAAAAGTAATATGCATCAATCAATGAGTTTTTTGAAACATTCAATTAAACGTTTAAATCCAAATGTGTCTGGTATACTTTTGATCATATAGTGAACGTAATAATAAATCTTGAATCTGATTTGTATTTATTAATTAAATGTTTTATTTAATAAATAATCTGAAATATCTGAAAAAATATAATAGTACTTAAGAAAAATTAAGATTTCGAACAACCTGAAGCAAATTCTTTTAATTCAATCATAAAAGAATTCAGTAGAAAACTTACGATTTCTTTAGAGCTTTACTCTTGGATTCATTTCTAAATTCTAAAATGATAGACTCATGGGAAAAAGAAGCTTTTCATAAGTCAAAAGTCTTAATTTTTTATAAAACAAAAAGCAATCATATGAAACTGTCGTGGGTTCCAGGAAGCACTTTTGAGAATCTGAATTATTGAGCGATAAACTATTGGCTGGTGAAATTCGACAATTTTTATCTCATCGAACTATAGCCTTGGGGAACATTGCTTGCATAATAAACTAGTAATGACTTTACTAGGATGCCATTTCCTTAAATATAATGTTTTTTTTGCTTCAAATAGTTTGCAATTTTAGATTGTGATTGTTATAAGAATTTGTATATCTCAAGGGTCAAATTGGCTGTAATGCCATTCGGTTTCACAGCTTTCTATAGAATATAGTATTTTATATTTATATTTCAAGAGAGAATGTGTTTTAGTTTAATATGGTGTTGATATCATTTAATTATCACAATTATCTAATAAATTTTACGATTACTTAAAACAATTGAGCTTAGATATTTATAAAAGTGTCTGTTTAGAAAAAGAGTTTTGACTATTAATCGCTAGATGCCAAAAGCATATAATTACAAAAAAAAAAAAAAGAATGTGTATTTTCAACGCATTTTCCTCAACGACACAATTACAGCTACATTCACAAAATCACCTAACACTATCAACTATGTAAGTCTTACCAATTTTGGGACCAGATTTAAGGATTAATAATTTTGCATGTTTTTGAAAGTACAAATCGGCAGTCTATTAATCCCTTGAATGAATTTTTATCAAATTGATACATATTTACAGTGTTAATACTAAGATTCAGTTTCAAAATGTATCGACATTGACCTCTTCTTTTATAGTGTAAAATTCTATTTAGACCATCAGATAGATAGACTTCCTCAAAATGGAAGTTGTTTAAAATTTGCAAGACATTTACAAATTTAGTTTTCAATCCATATATGTATTTCATCCATCTAGATCAAAATAGTTTTTTAATGACCATGTTCACTGAAAGACAGACGGTTTGGCATGCAAACGGACTTAATTCCAAGATGTAATTTCTTGGATCCAGGGATAATTTGTAAAATGGATAGTTATCAAAATTTCAATTAGATTTTTTTTATGATTACGATGTATAAGAAATGAAGGAGAAGAACATTAAATGCAGATCAGTATTGTTGATATGAATGATTCTATATTTCAAAATATAATTCGTAAATATTTTGTGAAAAACAGTATATATTTTTTAAATAATTTAGTAGCCTTTTATTAATATTGTTATATCTTCTTGGAATTTCATATTTCGTTGCAAAGAAACATATAGAATATATCTAAAACCTATATATTAATCCCATAACTTTAAAAAAGAGGAATATGCTAGAAATATTTTAAGTTATGCCATTTTTGACGCTGGATTTTTCGAAAATCTCCAAAATTATTATCGGTTTTTCAGAATGCTGTGATTTAGCACTGAGCTTTACTGTTATTCTAAATGTTATACCAACATGTCAAGATTAGTTTCTAAGCATAATTGCAGTATAACAAATCAAGTAAAAGTACTACTCATAAGATCCAATTATTCACGAATGGCTTTAAAATAATTTATAATAAGAGGTCGATTTATTGTATTATTTATGAAGATTTTACATGAATTTTAACTAATTTTATGCATTGCCTTAGTTGTCAAATTAAATATAATATTATAAAATTCGAGACCAACAATTCAATTCTACAAACTTGAACATTAATTTAATAATTCATAACAAAAATTCTGCTACATTGAAATAAATTTTCTGACCCATTACTTGACACAAATTTATTTTCATCAAATATATCTTTTATCAATACTTTTTTTAAATTAAAGGAATTAGTATTCAAAGTCAATTTAATAAATATTTTTATGTCAAAGGAGTCGCCAATATATTAATTCTTCTTTCACAATTTTTGTATCGATACGGAAAATGTGAATCATCGCACAGAATAAAATGACATAAATAAATGTTGTGTAAATTTATGTGCATAACATGAGAAATTTGAAATCATGTGAGCAGCGTGAAAAATTGAATCATTTATTATATTTTCTTTTTCGAGACGGGGGTAAGAAGCTTGCAATACTTTTCTATTGCAAGCTTCTTCTATAATTATGGAAAAATTTATAATTATAATTATTTTTATTATTGTATAAATAATATTGACTGGTTTGAACAACTTCAGAATTTATTTAAAAAAGAATTTAATGTCAAATTTTTTACACAGAAGCTTATTTCTTAAAAAGTATACCATTAAAGGACATTTATTTTGGTGACTGCGACGATTTGAAAAACTCAGAATGATAGAGATCCACTTGTTAAGTGCGTAGGGTTATTTTTTTATTTATCATTAATTGGAAGAATTTTGAAACATTTTTTTTCAAAATATGGATTTACATTATTTCGGTGAAATTTCTTTTTCAATCTTTTTACTGAAAACTTTTTCAAAACAAACAAAAAAAATATTACAATATCAAAAGACATTGAAAAATGCAGCCTCTTAAAACGAGTCATTTTATGTTAAATAAAGTTTTCATTTTTATTTTGAGCAGTCATAATCATAGCAATTAAAGTGTTAAAGAAAAAAGATGTTTGAATTTTTAAATTGAATTTTTTAATATCCTATCCAACTTCATATTAAATCAAAGAATGATTGCACAGTTTTAATTTTTTAAAATATATTATGAATACAGACTAAAAATGTTTGTTGAAAATTGTTATCATTTCTAATAAACTTTAGAAACAAACAAATTTCCATCATATTTTGAATATTGTCTTTACTTTTAATCTGCAGATTTTTATCATATTTTAGATATAGTTTTTATGAGAAATTCTGTCTGTCTAATCGCATGAATTTGAACCGGATGATTACACACTTGAATATTTCCATAATCAAAATTTATTATTAAGTTGGCAATGTTTCTGCCTATATAATCAACTCCTTTCAAATGTAATACTTTAAACTAGTTAATTTTTTTAAAAATGAGTTATTATGCCATCTGGCTTATTATCACAGTTTACAGATCTGTCTAGTATTTTGCTTTAAATTAGCCGAAACTAATGTACCCAAGAAGCTTATTCTTTTGTTGATTGTCCGAGTGCCTCAAAGTCGGCAAGGTAAAGTTTTTTTCTTACGCAAAGTCATATTACGCAAGGAATGAAAATCTTCAATTTACATGCAAATATGGTTGGTATTGATTTGCTGTTTTTGAGATTTGCCACATTGGTTGCCGACGTCTTATCATAGTGGTCTTCACCATGATCTGGGGGTCCCTGGTTCGTGTTTCGGTTGAAACATGGTTTTTCTTCATCTGTGTTCTATCTGTGAGGTGTATGAATGCGCCTCCCTTCTAAAAAAGGGTTATGCAAGCGAATTTCTGTCTAATCATATGAGCTAGAAGTTAGACTTCTGCCTTCTGGGTGCTCAGGAGTCTTTACTCTCAGTAGCTACTGAACCCCCTTTCCATGGATAAAACACGAACAACATCATCACCACTTTGGTTGTAAAAGTAAGCAAGTACATAACATAACATATAGCATATAAGTGTATTACAGCTGGTGTGGAAGAGGGAAATATATTTAACCTCGATTGATGATTCTTTCTTCCTCAATGAATCTAGAGCATTCAAAAAATTTTAAGCAAAATCTAAAGGACGATCCTATATTGATAAAGTATATGAGAATGTCTATGACAGAATCCTCATAGAGGCCATTTTCAAAATGTTTATCCATACATAAAAAATTGTCATTCAAACCCAAGGATTAAAGCAGAGACATTTACTTTAATAGCCTTTTCTTAAATTTCTACCTCGATTTCTGCATACTAGATAAAAACCTATAGAAGTCCAATAATTTCGAATGTCATTCGCTCAACTTTGAAAAAGAAATAATAAGAAATGCTTTCTTTTTTTTTTAGTCTTGCATAAAATTTTCTTGCTAAAGTCATTTCAACTATTTACTTACTTTGAAAATATATAATGTGTTAGTGTTTGTATGGAAGTTCCCATAGGCAAAATTATTGCAATTTTCTAAGACAGTGTATAGATTTTTTTATATTTTAAAACACTGATAATATCAAAAAGCCATCTGAATGAAGCTTGTATCAATTTGTGCTCCATAATTAATTCAGTGGAAAATAATATTTTATTATTTTGATATTAAAAAAGATTCTTTTGCAATCCAGCTAACACCAATGAACAAAAAGAATTCAGAAATTCTTTAAGAGTTTTGGGAAAACTTTAACTTTATAACAAATAAGAAAACAAAAGAAGGATAGAAATCTGTTGAAGAATATGATATTGGAAAGTTTAATTAAACTGTTTCATACTATCAACATTTCCCAAAAATTTCAAGTCAGTCATGTTGTAACTCTTTTTAATTTAATGGAAATTAATGCTAATTCCTGACCATAACTCTGATTTCTAGTTAATTAAATGGGCAATAAAATGGTGCTCCTAAAATATTAGCTTAATAATAAATAAAGAACACAATTTATTATTTTTATAATTAAAAATAAAACTATACTTCTACTAAAATTTCAGGGAGTAAAAAAAACTATGTACAATTAGAGCAAGATTTTAAAAAAAACTATGATTCAGATAATGCAATAATTTTATGTAACATTTCAAAATTCAATTTTATTCGCATGGTATATAAGTATAACTTGCACCTTTTCATTCAAACTTTTGTTATATTAAAAGACCTTGAGTTTATGTCTAACAAATGTTGAATATTTAGAATTGCTTGCTGATGAATAATTCATAGAATAATAAATGTTATGAAATTTTCAATAAATTATACCCGAATTCTCAATATATAGGCACTTATTGAAATATTGAATGACAATTTTTTTATTTATTTGATCTTGTAAGTAGGAATAAAAACAAATTAGCTATCTCATGAGCTGAATTCGGTTTCATTAGTTTAATTTATTTTTTTCTTTACATATTGTTTAATTAGCTCTTCTGCTAATATGGTACTTCCTACTAAAGTTCATTATTTCCACCTAAAATTAAAATTAATTTCTGATTTGGTGTGTTTGTTTACAACAAAATGTAAGCAAACCCTTGGGATGTGAGGGCTTATAGCAATAATCGGAAGCAAATGCAGAATCAACACTTCTATCTCAAAACTCCCATGTTGTTAGGATAATAATATTCAATTATAACATTGTAGATCACAGAAGAGAGTTTGTGAAGTACATTAAGGATAGTTATAATTTTAAAATTCTTATTTGTGATACCAACAAATCGTGGAATAAATGTTAGATAATTATGGGGTTCCAACATAACTTCATGTGGAATTATGTTCTCCTCATAGGTCATTAATAGTAAATAAGTACTTGATTGACACATTCTAGCAAGAACTAATCTTATTATGATTTCGTAGAGTATCTCCATACTCATTTGATCTGATGCTTAAAAATATTTTCAAATGATTACCTAATATTGTAGAACTTTCTTTTACAAATGACTGGTGTTAGTGAAAGACGATATTCTAAGAAGTGCAACGTATGAAATTAACGCACGTGCTCTAAGATAATGGAAAGGCAAGTGAATACAGGAAAGACATCTCTTTATTTTTATTTTTTGTCTTCGCAGAAATATTCAAAGGAAATGAAGAAAGGTATTGAAAAAATTATATTGAAAGAAATTATATTGAAAGAAATTATATTTTTAGATGTTTTTTTCTTAGCATTAATTTATTTTTTACTCTAAATCAATAATCAATATCTGTAACAAAATTTTTATCTACCATAGTCCTATAAGGAACTAACTCAGATGTAGGGATGAGAAACTTCCTGTATGGAGTTGACGAGGGGTTCGTGTTATCATGATAGGTAAAGTATTGGTATCAGATTGTCTAACTTCTACTAGCGAAGAGAAGTGCCTTCTAATGGAAGAGATATACCTTGGCTGTGATTGCGGTTAAGTTTAATTTCCACCAATGCTTTTGCAACGTTCCGATCATTAAAATTTAGGGTTGGTTAGAGTAGACAGTTTTGATTTTTAAATATACGTATTTTAGATGTCAATGATAAAAGTTCAGATTATTTATATTTAAAAATTTTAAAAAAATATTATATTCAAAACTAAATATAATTAAGTGGTAATACTTGATTTAAAAGCAAATGAAAAATTTATTAAATTCACATTCTGTTAACAACTTAATACAGATAGCCAACTATTGCAAAAATAAAATTAACATTAAAATAATTTTCCAATACATTTTTCTACATTTCTTTTGTAATGTTTTTTACAAGATACACTAAGAGAGAATAAATACATTTCAGAATATTTATTCATGCTTTGAAATTGAGGAATATTTAAATTAAAATAATTATCCTTTTTTGCGCATAAATTTTAAAAATTCATTACATTATATTTAAAAAATTATATACATTTCAAAATTTCTATACATTTTAAACATTTATTTTATTTTATTAGAATCTTTTCATAAATGAAACTATATTAAGCTTTTTAAGTATTACGTATAAAAATATTTTTTTCTTATGTTAGAAGTAATATATTATATTCCAGAGAAATTTTCTGATAATATTTCAATGGTATTTTGATTTTTCAGTGTATCTTTTTCATTTCTCTGCTTACGAAGATTTTATATCAGAATCAGAGTGAGATATAAAAAGTTTTTAATTCATTGCTTTCATAAATTTCTGCTAAAGATATGTATACAGATTATTTCAATTATATAATCCATTATAATTCATAGAACTTACTTAGTCTGACTTAGGAATCTCTTGCTCATTATTGAATAATATTGTTTAAAATGCAAGTTTTAAACCCTAGGAAAAGAGGCTGGTTAGAAAGTACAGTTTCTTTTTCTAAATTTTTTTACCCGATAATAATGCCTAGTTACAATGATGTTAATTTGATTTTCGTTGTATGAAATAATTATTCAACTGTAATCACCACTGGAATATTTTGATTATAATTTCTGCTACTGAGCTATATGCTTCCTTTTAATACCAGTTCTGTGATCATAGAAAGTTTTAAAAGAAATAATGGAGCAAATATTATTACTTATATAGATATTATATATGTAGAAATAGACATAATTTAAAAATTTCAGACTTTGCAATTATATCAGATAATTGAACATATCAGTTTTTATGATACCTGCTGATTCATGAATATTTTCAATTTTCGAACATTAGATTGCTTAAAAAAACAATAATATTTCTTAAAGATATTTAAAATTGATTGAGACAAAATCTCAAATCCCTTAGATTTAAAAGGATTTCTGATAATTTTAAGTAATCTTTAATAAAACATTATTTTTTCTTCTGGTTAACTTTTTAAACACTTAAATTTATAAAATACAAATCCCTTTGTTAAAACTTTAAACTAATGTTTGGAAAATAAATACAAAGCTAAATGGCTTGGGGAGCAATGTTTATTTTTTATGCAATGTGAAGACTTCGATAAAGAAAAACATCTATTTTCCACTATTCGATATGTTTATATTACATGCATACAATACTTTCGAATCTATTTGAAATTTAATTAGAGAAAATAAAATCAAAGTCAATATATTTAAAGTATTTTATCTTTTATAGCTTGAAATATAAGTTAATATCTAAAATTCCAATAGCAATGAATGCATTCTATAAGTTATCTGTTTATGTATATATGCATATTTATTTAATTTATGTTATATTTTATTGTATTATTAACAGTTGCATTTCATTTAAGTTAAAAAAATTCAATTTTTAAATAAAAATATTTCATTAATTTCAGTTTTTGAAATAATTCAATTAATTTTTAAATAAAAATAAAAATTTAGAAAAACAACTTTTGAATTTTAAAGCATGCATCCATAGGAATAGTAGACTTTGAAAGATCCAAAAATATAAGAAATGAAATCTTTTAATTATTCATCACCAAATGGTATCTTTTTATTTTACTTAAGCATATTTATGTTTAAGTTCAAAATTTAATGAAACGAGGATTGAAGAGGCTCTAAAAATAATGTTTTAGTAAAATTTTCTCAAAATGATGTTTTAATTAGATTGAAATAATTTTGAAGTACTCCAAGAATCTTAATTATTGAAGAAATTGCATAAAATTAATTACGAAGATTTCATTTAAACATTCAAATAAAAAGGAAAATGTATTTTAAATTTCGAGTTTTTTAGAAATTTAAATGTTGATTTTAGTTTAGAGAAGCATAAAATTTTATTTTTGAAAACTAAAAATAATTGATAAAAATAATTTTAATAAATTGATATTTAATTAAGATTGTAAAAGCATATACAAATTTGTTATAAAGAAATTATACAGAATGACAAGAAAAATAGAATTTAAAAAATATAAAAAATCAAATTTTGGAACATTTTGAAATTGGTATAGTAGATATGATTTTAATTTTATTCAAATAAAAATGTATCAATTTATATCAAAATAATTTATTTTCTCGTATTTAATTTTTTAAGTTAAATATCCTCAAATCTGGAAATGTAGTGAACGTGACAGATAAGAGTAATAAAACTGAAAGGTAAAAGAATTATTTTGTAAAACACAAGTAATTCAAGAAATAGAAGAACGCATGAATTCTGAATAGATAAAAATATTATTTTTTTAGATTCGCAAATTATAATAACAATCAGACATTTGTTATACAATAAAAATGTAATTAAAGCTCCCAAACATAACACCAATACATTTCTAAGCCTGTGACGCTAAAGTATTTATAAGCAGATCACTGTCACTCGCTTTACCATGATGAGATTCCCAAAGCAAATACAGGGAGATCAGTCTGGAGAAGTAGAACTTAATTCCAGATGTTATTCCATTATTTATCCCATTCCATACCCTCATCATCTTAAGACACCGACAGTTGATACAAATCAGTTTCTTCTTTTGTTTGGGAATCAGATATTGTGCTGCTCGAAAAGACATAATGAAATTCATTCAATGGAAGTAGACTATGATTCCAATTTCTTTATTCCGAATATTCTTCTGTGTTCTTCTTTTTTTCGAAAATTTCTTTTAAAAATTTAAATTGCATTGGTTTAATTTTTAGTTTCGTAAAATTTATGTTAAACCTTAATAGGATTTCGATTTATTTATGCACAAATCTAACTTTTGGTGGAAGAATTCCAAATTATGAAATAGTAATGTTTAAAAAAATTAAAATTTATTAACTAGTTCAATAAATAAGAATGGATGTGTAAGAACAAATTAATTTTAATTATATTCAAATATTTAACAATAATAATGCGAAGTGTTTATTAAACATTATGTATCTAATAGCATTTCGGTACATTTAATCCTCATATTTTGAAGATTTTGAATAACCAACAACATAACTAAGAATAGAGTTATTTTGCTTATGTGATGAGCAACCCCTTTCTC
>JAPMOQ010054646.1:0-29335 GCA_026543055.1 Argiope trifasciata
TAAGAGATAGATAATAAAATTCGGTACACAAATTTTGCAGGTACAGTGTAGACACTATGAGAGTTAGAATTAACAAGTCTACAGAGTTGAAATGGATGAAGGCCCATATTGGGATATGTGGTAAGGAAAAGGAGGACCACTATGCAAAGTGGGCGACACAGAAAGAGAGTGTTGACATTGTTGTCCCCAAATCAACTGGTGTCTTGAAAGGGGAATGGAGAGAAGAAATGAAACTACAATGGTTTGACAGATGATACCATCTGTCAAATGTCCAAAAAAAAGAAGAGTCACTTCCGTCTTTATTGCTAATCCGGAAATAAAAATAAGAAGATACCATCCACTGATAATGCAAATAATATCTGGACATGGGAGGTTTCCTGCCTATTTCCAAAGATCTGGAAGAAAGCAGGAAAATAAATGCATTTTAGGAGAAATGGGTTCGGTTTACCACTATTTAATGGGATGTATGGTGATTTCAGAGTTTCGGAAGGACCTGAAGATTGTAAATAATGATTTGGGTACAGTACTGATGGTACCAGGTCATCTCAAGATCCTGAAGAATATGATGTTAAAGATGGACAGTTTTATCCCAACTGTTTGAGAGTGGAGAGAAAGACATTCATTAACTATCCCTAATGAATGTTAGTTTGACTGTACGGTCCATGTAAGGTTGGAAAATGCTTTTTCAGCAGTCGACCCCAACAAACTCTGTCGATACTGCTTCCGTTCAGTGGTGGCGGGGTGGGCCGCTGTATACAAGAAGAAAGAGCAGACACTATGAAATTTTGCAATTCTTAGTAAAATAGTTTAATGAGTGACCTCTCACTCTCTATTACACGAAATATAACGAAAGTGTTGTAACCACCTGAATATTCGAAGGGGAGGTTTCGACGAATCTGCACGTTTTAAATCTCTGTGAATTCGAAAAACATATTTTTCGGAAATGTCTGTCTGTCTGACACAGATAACTCAAAACGCTTCGAGTTGGATGGATGTAAACGTGGTGCAGAGTCTTTACATCAAAATTGCAGGATTCTGTCGAGTTTTGAGCAAAATGTATCTTGCAAAAGTCTGTCTATCCGACTGTTCGAATATATGTTAATATCATAACTAATAACTTCAAAACAAAGAAAGCTACATAGACAAAATTCAATACGTTGATTTCCCATCTATAATGTAGACACGCATCACATTTTGAGCCTGATTCAACGAGGAGTTGAATGTCTGTCGGTTTGTACTTTTAGAAAATGTAGATGCAATACATAAATAAAAACATAGTAAATTAGATGATTTTGCAATTGCAATTTCAGTTAACACATTCACTACCACTATCTTCGCCTGATATCAGTACCATCTATCTAATTAGGTGCCCCCTTCTTTGCTATATTTTGACTGTAGTGGAGAAGGCGTCACCCAGTAGCATAGATGGTTTGGTCCTAGGAAAGAACGCTATTTACGAGTTATCTCATGCGTTTAGGCAGTCAACGTGTTTAGTAATTGAAGGATTTTCTGCAAAAAAAAAAAAAAAAAAAAAAAAAAAAAAACGCAGTTCCAATGAAAAGAAATTTGAAGTTACATGTATTATCATGTTATAAAATAAAAACTTGTTATTTTTGATGTCAGGAAGATGTATCTCCAATCGTTAGTTCTCGCGTTAACTCAAGCGATGCCGTTGTTTGTTTCATTAGTTTGTTGCAATGTAGAGGTACCTCTAGTTGTTACCACTGGGTTTCTGCAAACTTGAATAGTAAGAGCTTCCACCTTTTCGCCACAAACCCTTCATGTCGAAAGTATGAGGAAATTATTGAAATTGCGTCTAAAACGCCGTAAATTTTGCCTTCATCACGCAAAATTTAAGGCGGTTATATGTAAATTCTGAAATCCAATCCCTCGAAATTGGATTTCAGAAACTTTTGGAGAGAGTACTGTCACTGATTTCTTAAACATTTATTTCGTTACTTTCAAAAGGACACTGGTGTACAGGAGTAGAAGGACTTATCAAAGCCGACGTATCCATCCATGTGATAAATGTTGATTCGTAATACTGAAATCCAATGCCTTCAACCGCATTAGATAAAAATCGTACTTTTATAATATAGTTTACTAGCTAGTACCCGGTGCGTTACTGTAGCAGAAGAAATGATCTTGGAAATATCGTTTTTAATTTGAAATAGTATATTCCTTGTTTGATTAGGAATGATATTTACTTTCTTGTCTGCGATGAATATTTTCATTGAAATGGAAGGATATATAAAAGGAAAATATAAATAGTATTTATTCTAATTTTATTGTTCTATTCTACAATCAAACATTCATTTCCATATTTTAGATTTGTGTATTGATAATGGTGATGTCGTGTCCGTGTTTCCACGGAAAGGGGGTGCAGTAGCTTCTGAGGGTGAAGACCCCTCAGGGGCAGAAGTCTGACTTCTGGCTCATATAAAGATGGTACACACATTCGCTTGCACAACCCCTTTTTATAGGGGGACACATTCATACATCTTAGAGAAAGAACACAAAACAACCATGTTCGAACCGGGACTCGAAACCGGGACGCCCAGATCACGGGGAACTCCTATACCAGGACGCCGGCAGATTTGTGCATTCTATAAGAACTGTAAAGTTTGATGTTCTTTCAGAATGATAATGAAAGAAACTATTTATGGTATTTCATGACTCGTTTCATATTCGTTCAGAATTCACAAATTTAATGGCAGAAAAAGTGATTAAAACATCTTGTTTTAAAATGGATTAAACACAAAAAAATATATTTATTCCATAAAATCTTTAATATAGTTTAAAAGATAATTTTTTGAAAGCCAAGACTGTGCAAAATGAATTTGTACAATAATATTTTCTGAAGTTACAGCGAAAAAAAGTAAAATTTTATTAAGTGTTTTGATAGAAGTTCAAACTTACAGTATTGGTTCCCCTAAAACTTTCTCGCGCATTCTCTAATAAAACTACTACCTCAGAGAAAGACTTACATTGCATTTACGTACAATTGCTACTATAACGCCTAGCTTGAATTTAGCATCTTTATTGAATCTGTTGTGTCTCCTTGGCGAGTTATTTGGTGGCTAATCCATGGTTAATAGATGCGGTAATAGATCCCAAAATTTTTTTTGTATATTAGATAATTTTACCGTGCCTATAAATACCCCGTACGTGCAAGTAATAAGAAGTCAAAGTTTCATCGGAATCGGATGAGTGGTACGGCAGCGCATAAGAGACATACAGACATTCATTTTTATTTATATCGATGTAAATAACGACTTATAAAAATAGTATACATTAAATTCATTAAAAAATCACCCATCATAGAAACGCATCCACCCAGTCTGATCATCCCAAAATAATTGTCAATCACGTGCTGTCTAAACGAGATGTAAGCGATTCCTGAAATATTGACCGACTGGGCCAAGAGGTGTTTTCTAAAAGTAAAAAGGAGAAAATGTAAAGTTTGAAAAAAGAATTCAGCATCAAGTCTATCAGCAAGATTTCAATTTCTTTTATAATGTTCATCAGTTCCACCATCATTATCACTGTAAAAAAAATTTTGAAATCAAATTAAACTTTTACAAAATTTTCGAGTATCTACTTGTGTTAACATTATCTTAAGAATTTGATTAAAATGTAATTAAGCTCGAAGAATCGATTCGTTGATACATTCAACAGAAATGTCTGGAACTAAACTTTTTAAAATTTTTAAAGTTTAAGAATAAACTAATTCTTAAGAAATTAACATCATCGTAAGAATTAGATTCTGTAAATTCAACAAAAATTTCTTCTCAAAAATTTGTGTTGATGCATTCAACAAAAATTTTGAAAATTCAACAAAATTTCAACAAAAATTCTCGAGTAAAAAATTTTTTAATTCTTAAAATTTTAAGAATAAACTAATTCTAAAGAAATCAACATCATCTTAAGAATTAGATCCTGAAAAATCAGCAAAATTTTCTCCAAAAATTCATTTCAAAAATATTTGTTGATACATTCAACAAAAATTCAAAAAAATCTTTCTAAATTTTTTGAAAAAAGAAAAACTCTGGAAATTAAAAAAATCTTCCTTTCAAGAGATTTTGTTCCTCCGTTAAATTTATTACTAAACAATAATTTATTGCACTTTTGTACTTGTTTAATTTATTGTACTATTGTTAATTTATTGTCTACTAGCCGCCTATGGCGACCAGCTGGTTCGCCATGAGTAATGCGTTCTAAAATTTTCAATTAAATCTTATATTTATTAGCCTTGAAGTAATTACGGTCATTTATTGGCCTGAAATTAATATTTTCTTTAAGATGAAGGACGGAAAGTTCTAAAAGAACACATTTTCTTAATAATATTCTTTAATTTTATAAATCAGTCAGTTTTAACTATCGGTTATGCTTCCAAAATATTAAAAATGTATTTTTCGGTGATGTTGCCAAAATATTAAATATGTTTTTTGAAAGAAAGCGAAAAAAAAATTATTGAATTAATGATACAGACATTGCAAACGATTATAGAAATATGCCATTAGGTCGGGAGTTCAATGCATATCCTGTCTAAATTCAATCAAGTTTACCGTAAATAAAGAAGATTTATTGAATTAATCATTTAGATATTGCAAACGATTATAGAATCCTTTCCCTTGCATTTATTTTTTTAGAAAGTATCACTTTTTATATTTATGTTATTTTATCCAGTCCCGTACTGAAAGTATCAATTCTTTATACTTGATTTACGATAGTTTTTTTTATTATTATTTGAACTTTCGTAATTGTTTTCTTTTCTTTTATCCGGTCACGTGATCAAAAAAACGGTTAAAATATTTCTTTAAAAATTCGTTAAAAATAGAAGCTTAAGTTATACATTAAAACACTGATACCATTAGAAAGCTAATTTTTTAATCTTTAAATTGATGTAAAAATAATGTTTGTGCGATAATATTTTCGGAAGTTATAGCGGAAAAACGTCGAAATTTCGCTTAAAATTTAATTAATTCAAATTCTAATTAAAAATTCGAAAAAAGGGCTCCGAGGTGCACATTCCCGACCTCCAAGGTATACATATGCGAAATTTGGTAGCTGTAGGTGCAACGGTCTGGCCTGTAGAGCGCCAACACACACACACACGCACACACACACACACATTGAGCTTTATTATAAGTATAGATTTATTGTTTTACGTGGAGGTGGTAATGCCTTCTGCACAACAAAGAGTTAGGAATTGATACAGAATGCCATGTTCAATAGTGGACAGTAATAAGATAAAATAAATAATGTAAATTAAAAATTCCTGCCAGTTTTTTTAAATGTACAAAAATAAATATCTTATTTTAAATTTAGACAAAAAATATGGTTTTTCTAATTATAATTTACTATAAAATTATCCAAATTTGTAGGCTTGTATGAAATTTGGTACTTAAGTAACCAAAGTACATGAAATATTATTTATCGTTCATTTGATCATAGCCACTAACTTCCAGATGAGTACAAACATTTATTGGATTATATTGTGTTGTTAATGGCACAAGAGCCAAAAACGACTGTACTGAGCCACACATAGGGTCAAACTAGAAAGCTAAAATTGCATAAAAAGTTCAAAAAGTATCTAACAGAATCAAAGATGAAACTGTCTAACATTGCCGTGATGTGTTTGGCAACACTTAATGTAGGTCTATAGGACGTGGTCAAAGTCAGTTGCTTTTGAAAACTTACAAATATTTTTGTGGGGATTTTCCCCAAACAGCTTTCGCATGTCCAGTAATGAGCAATTGAAAAAATGTAAACTATGAAGATTAAAATCAGGACATTCAATCAGAATATAAACAACTGTTAAAATAACACTGAAAACTCGAGCTAAAAGCAGCTCGATCACGTTTATGAAACATTTATTAACTCGCAAACGTTTATTAAGGTATCCGCCAATGTAAAATACATTGCTCTTTGAGCACATTGGCGATGGTTTTAATTTGTTATTTCTTCCTCTTTCCAAAACAATTTATGTTTTCTTGGAAAAGGAAAGCCTCGCTTATCATCCAGGGGAATTTTACGCTAAACATATTTTTCAGCTTAAATTTGTCTTCAGTTTCATAAAAATTCTTCACCGTTATCATGATATCTCAAAAACTAATAGTGGTATTTATATAAACATTTCAGCGTGTGTTTTAAATACTATGGGCAATGAAATGATTGTTGGTTAACTGCTTTTTTATTTATAGGCGTTATCAAAAAAATTTAGTTGGAAATTTCTGTAAAAATGGCACATATTCGTATATTTTCGCCCATAACTTCTTTGCATCTTAAAATATTTCTTAGATTTTGGTTCATTTCATTCATCGTTATATTCTGTAACTCGTGTGCAAAGAGAAATAGGATTGCTGCATTACCATTTTGTGTAGAGTGTTAACCATTTTGGTTCAATTTCAATGAAATTTAAAACACATTTTCCTATTTCTCAATATATATTTTCAAATAATTTTGTTAAATTAACAGTATTTTGTATTATAATTGACAATACATCTAAAAATCATAATTTTAAATAATTTTTTAAAAATCCAATTTTTCAAATTTTTTTATTCGAACGTAGTCGGATACCTTAAAATAACTCGAGCAAAAAGCAGCTCGATTACTTTAATTAAACATTTATTAAGTCGCAAACGTTCATTAAAACTCGTATTAGTGTGGCCAAAAAGGTCACTTTCTCGCGTATGATTGGAAAGAAAGTAAAAAAGAACTCACTTGTTTCGAATGATTTCACAAAAATCACGCGCGAATTCACTCCGAGAAGCTTTAATTCCTTGTTGAGACACGTCACAAGAATGAAGGCACTTCTGACAAAACTTCGGCCCAACTTCTTAGGAGCAAAGGCTGTCTTCACCTTGGCGAATTTGGCGACGAGCAAATGCAGGGCAGGTTTGTTTTTCCCCTCTTACTAAGGTTCCGGCATTCTTGGCTTTTTAGACCAATTTTATTTAAAAAATAATAATTAAGAGAAGCTTTCGTTAAGTGTGTAGTTTATATTTTGCTCACGTAATCTCTAGTTTCGCATATTTTGATGAAAACAAATCGTTTCGCCTTGCTTCGTAAACTTAATTTCAATAAATAAATAAACAAACTAAGATAAATAAAAGAAATTGAGAGACAGAATTCATAAGACGAAATTGCTTTTCTATCTCTTCAGATTAGTAAAGAAACAGATATGAAGGTATTTTGTGGGTCTCGAAAGAAAATGAGCTTAATTCTAAAAAAGAACAAACTATTTGGAATCTGTGCCAGATGATAAGAGTTATATTATTATAAGAGTAATATTATCATAAGAGTTACATTATCATGTCACATAACTCTTCGTGCACTATCAGATTAATTGAACAGTTCCAAGTTTCTAATAAATTTGACTAAAAGTTCTGTAAAATAAAAAATATTTTCATCTTGAGGATAAAAACGTTAAGAGTATTTTATTCTTTATATGAATTCCTGAGCGCGGATTTTTTAAAACTGTTCCACAAAACTACCTTGTATAGTGGGTGCGGCAAAAAACAACTCCGACAAAATTATTACATCATAGAATAGAAGTAGATAAATTTCTTTTTAATTTTTGTCCATTTCTTTTTGTCTGTCACTTCAATTATAACATCCATATAAACATCCATTCAATTAAAACATCCATCAAAACGAATGTTAGTTTGCCGTACCGTTCATCCGAGCGCGATGAAATTTCGACTACTTATTACTTGCATTTATGGTATTGTTATAGGCACAGTAAAACTATCTAATATGTAAAAAATATTTTCAGATCTATTTACTACATCTGTTAACCTCAAAATAACTCGCCATGGAGACACAACAGATCTTTTAAAGATGCTAAAGTTTAGCAAGAGGTTAAAATTTCGTAGCCATTGTATGTAAATGAAAATGCAAGTCTTTCTCTGGGGGAACAGTTTTATTAGAGAATATGTGAGAAACTTTTAGGGAAACTAATCCTATAGGTTTGAAATTTTAATTAAACATTTAATAAAATTCTAGCGTTTTTGGCAGTAACTGCCGAAAATATAATTTTGCCCCATCTTAGTTTTCAAAAAATTATCTTTTCAACTATATTAATGATTTTATGGTAAAAATATATTTTCTACATTTAATCAATTTTAAAAGAAAATATTTTAATCACTTTTTTTTAAACATAATATTTGAGAATTCTAAATACGTATTAAAGGTATCACGAGAAACGATCAATCGTTTCTTTCATTACACAGGCCTACATTTTTAGAACTATGTCATGTTTTTTAACTTTTACTTATTGATTCATATGTATTTTTTTCACGCTTAATTTGAATATGACATTAGTTTTTTCCCATCATGTCAGGAGTTTTTGCAAAACGCAGTTTTCGTAATTTGTAATATGTTGTAAAATATCGAAAATATGAAACATATTGACAGATTTAAAATGGTTTTTTTTCAAATCAAAAATGTATTTATTTTAATTGAATTTATGGCTTATACTTTACAATATCGTAGCCAAACACATCAAGAGCCCGTTGGGGACGGGGGGGGGCAAAAATTTAATGAAAACTACCACAAAATCAGCACTAAACTCCGGAAAGCTCTCATAGATATGAATAAAGTTCTTCTTCCACCTCTACATATCAAATTGGGATTGATGAAGCAATTTGTGAAAGCTTTATCAAAAGAAAGCAAATCTTTCAAATACATCTGCAACAAATTTCCAGCCTTATCAACAGCTGAAGTTTGAGAAAGAAATGGAAGTTGTTGAAAAAGAAGCCTGGTCTCCTTTTAAAGAGGTAGCAATGAAATTTCTGGACAACAAGAGAGATCCGAATTTCAAATCGATCGTTGAAACCATGATGCTGAAGAATCAAAATTCATTCTGTACCATGAGTTTGAAGACTCATTTTCTAAATTCACATTCAGATTACTTTCCTGAGAATTTGGGTGCTATTAGTGAAGAGACGGATGAGAGATTCCATCAGGATATCCAAAAAATGTAAAATCGTTATCAAGGAAGATGGAACACTTCAATGATGGCAGACTATTGCTGGATGCTGCACCGCTATGAACCAAGGGCACATGGACGTAAAAGCCGCCAACTCAGCCTGGCTGGTCAAAAGAGACAACGACCCAAATGAAAGGTGACTTTTTTTACATTCATCATCATTAAGACTGGTTTAAATTAAACTAATTAAATTTAAAGTTAAGTACATAAAATTAAGTGTATCAATATAAAATTTCGGGTACCGAAATTAATTTGTTACATTTAGACTGATTTTGTGGTAGTTTTCATTATATTTTTGCCCCCCCCCCTTAACGGACGCTTGATGTGCTTGGCTATGATACTGTAAAATATAAGCCATAAGTTTAATTAAATTAAATACATTTTATTATAAAAAACCGTTATAAATCTGTCAATATGTTTCATATTTTCGATGTTTTGCAACATTGCAACATTTTATAAACTTCGAAAATTGTGTTTTGCAAATAATCCCGAAGTGATGGGAAAAAAACTAATGTCATATTCAGATTCAGCGGGGAAAAATATATTGGAATCAACTGTGTTATCATTCTTTATTTCCAAGCATTACAATTCTAAAAGAATACACAAATCTAATGCATAAAAATGAATATTTGTTTGTAGAATAGAATAGTAAAACTAGAACAAATACTATTTATGCTTCTCCTTTATATATATCATTCAATTTCAATCAAGGCATTCATTGCCAACGAGGAAATGAATATCATTCTTCCAATCATTTTTAATTAAAAAAGATAATAAATATAGTATAAATAATATTGCACCACCTTAGTTTTCAAAAAATAAAATTTTCAACTATATTAAAGATTTTTTGGTATAAATATTCTATGCTTAAACAATTTTAAAAGAAAATATTTTAATATCACATTTTCTAAAATTAATTTTTCTTTATATGCAAGTTATAGAATATAATGATGAATGAAATGAACCAACATCAAAGAAAAATGTTGAGATGCAAAGTATTTTAAGGGTAAAAATATACGTATATATGCCTTTTCCACAAATTGCCAACTTCTTTTTTCTAAAAACACCTATAAATGAAAAAGCTCTTTCCTTTCCAAATAATTAGTTATACTATATGCTTGAAAACGGAAATGGTATGTGACCAACCACGGAATCCTGATTTCGTTATTTAAACGGCTGGACGCCAAGATTCATTTGGGTGACTCTATGCCCTAAGGCTTTCCAGCAGCACATTTTGCAACATCTGAGCCGTTGGAAATGTCTCCTTGCCCAATCTTGTTTTTCCATTTCAGTTCGTGGAAACAGTTGCATCTCAAAACTAAAAGCTGAGGCATCGTGAATCCCGTTTGTCCTTGTCCTGAATTGTGTGTTCACTTGTGGCTGTAAGCAGCACTTAATCGTCATTTCTAACTCTTCAACAATACCTTAATGTTAGTGAATTAACTGATATTCGGAACGTCTGTCAAATTAGGATATTTCAGAGATTTGAGAAGGAATGGTTATTTTGGAAGTTTTGCAAACTACTTTCAGCTCAAGTGAATTGCAACGATGTTTTCAAAATACGATACTTCCGCAGTGAAAACCACTTGGTATATATATATATATATATATATATATATACGTCCCAATTCGATTGTTTGGAAATTGATTAATTTGAAATGTAACTTATTTATTTCCATTCTATTTCAATATTCAAAACTGTATTGAAATAAGGAAAAAATCTAATTGAAACAAAAAGTTTTACAAGCGATATAAGTAAAAATGCCACTCTGTATTTTGTGTACAGTGTTAACTGTTTTGGTTAAATTGCATTAAAATTTACAGCTTATCTTCCTATTTCTTCAAACGTATTAATTTCCAAAACGGGTTTTTTTTTTTTTTGCATTTATAGTGTTTATTATCGATAATACATCTAAAAGTCATACATAGCTTTTTAAAAATCTAGTTTTTCAAAAAGTTTCCTTCCAACTTTGTCGGATACCTTCATTTGAAGCATATGAATAATTAAAACATTTTACTACTATAGATTTCAAAATGCATCTTTCGTTTTGAGTCATAAGTATTATTCTTTATCATAGGTCAAAATTATTTGACGACACGTCTATACCTCATTATTAATTAATTAATTTATTTTTGAAAAAAAATGGCACATGGATCTATAAAGGTAATCCCCCCCTATGCCCCATTATAATAAAAACGTTGATGGAAGTATTTATAGCCTAGCTTCATTTTTTAAATCTCCACTTTGTAGAACTTGATTTCCCGACATAATAATCCAAGATTTTTTTTTCCGCTCAGAAATGAAATGGAGAAGGAAAAAAAAAAGTTTGAGAGCACATTCCTCGCATGCTGGAGAGGGAAAACGTCGTTCTCTTCCTTCATGCAGTTGACCTTGAACCTAGCAGCATTGGAGGCCGTTTTTTGCTTCCACAAGGAAGGCGAATAACCTGTTGCACCGTAACGAAACTTTTTCGTCACCCGTTTTTAATGTTGCAGCATCTCCGAACATTCTACGAATTTCCAGAACTTGGGGAATAGCAATAATCAGAAACGGTCCTCTGCGAGGTGGGGCTTGTGCTATGCACCCGAGCCTAGCAACTGAGGGGGCTGCACCGTGAATAAGAATTAAAACAGTGTTCTCGACAATAACAATGACACATTCTAAAAGTCTACGAGCTTGTCTCCATGTGGCTGGCTGAGCATCGATTGTCGCGTTTATCAGGCAAAGATCGCAGCGATATCTATAAAAAGGCGGGAAAAGCTCGTTTATGAATGAGGAATCCCCGTCAGACATGCTAAGACAGAGCGGCGTGTCCGGCGCCCAGAAGTCGAGGCTAAGGCTGGGTTTCAATGGACTTGCAAATCATCAGCTATCTACTTTTGTCTGCAGCTAAAGTAATATTTTTTTTTTTCAATCCTTTACACTGCCAGCTATTAAATATAATAAATGCTGAACCCTCTTTCGTCAAATTAAAATCAAATAAAGGATTATTTTCGGTCAAGCGTATGGGTGTAATACTTAAACGCTCTTGTTATACTATCGTAAAAGAAATGGGAAAAATTGTATTTTTTTTTTTTTTTTTTTTTACTTTTCTACAAAGTTAGGGCCCCAAATGGTTTTTTGCATAGAGAAGATGGCTTTGGTAACAATGATATTTCAATCATTTTCTTTTAACTATAACTGCTCATGCTGTTAACAAGAGGACATTCAATAGTAGGTTCTTTTGAATTATATTTGAACAACAATCCTCTGAAATCCTTTTGAAAAAGATTGAGTTTACAGAGGCACCTTCGCACAGGTAAAGTTGAGGTTCTACAGTTCCAAGCGAAAAATTAATAATTTATTATCAAAACCTAACTTAAAACTATCATTTAAATATTATATTTTTAAGTACCTAATCTCTCAACAGATTCTGTTAACATAATCGTTAATTACAAATAGCTAAGCCAAACATGCACGTAATGCGATAAATTTAAACTATTGTTTTGTTTCAAGTGATGAGACTCTGTTACCAGAGCCGGCCTTCTCTATAAAGGGGCCCGGGTGCAAGGAACCATTTGGGGTCCTCAACTTTTAGCAAAGTAAAAAACAAAAACAATGAACATCTGCATTTTTATTTAATGATGAGCGATTTTATTTTTGCTATTAAAATTACTTCAGGAGAATGACCATTTTCCCCATTTCTTTTACGATACTTAGTATAACAAGAGCGTTTAAACGTTATTCCCATCTGCTTGACCGAAGATAGTCCTTTATCTCATTTTAATTTACTGAAATAGGGTTCAGCATTTATTGTATTTAATCACTGGCGATGTAAAAAATATTACATTAGATGTAGACAAATGTAGATAGTTGATGATCTGCAATCCATTTGAACCCAGCCTCAGCCTCGACTTCTAGACGCCGGGCACACCGTTCTGTCTTAACATGTCTGTCTTAACATTCATTCCTTCTTCATGAATGAACTTTTCCAGCCTTTTTATGGATATCGCTGCGATCTTTGCCTCATAAAGGCGTCAGTCGAATCTCAGCCAGCCAGGTGGAAACTAGCTTGTAGACTTTTAGTATGTGTCACTTTATTATTGTTCAGAGCACAGTTTTAATTCTTAATCACGGTGCCCACTCCTTAGTCGTGGAGCCCTGATACATAGCACCCGCAGATGGTAGGCCCTGATTGGAACATAAAGGAATCAAATTCTTTTTCCAGATTTGACTTTAATAAGCGAAAAAAAGAACATAATATTCCTCTTCACCCCCAAATGAGGTGCGTTTACCCACCATTCAACTGAATTTTCATGACTCTTTCATAATCTGCTGACAATCGCACAAAAAGTTGTAATAACAAAATAACATTTCCTTGAATAATTTTGATTAATATTTTTATACAATGAAATTGAATTTAAAATGTATAAACTGTAAAAGCTATGGACGATTTTTAAAAAATAATTTTAAAATGGATAGTTTTTTTTTTATATTTGTAATTGTCTTTCCTAGTACAGTCGCCAAGTGTTCGATAATCCAGCTATTTTGGAATCAACTCTTTCCTACCTTGACACAAAGTGATTAAGGCAACCCTACCTGATTGCAAACCGCCAGAGTCGCTAGTGGAGGGCAGAATAAAACGGAGGGGAGACGATTTGACCCACTACCCGTCTGTTGGGTTCACAGCTTCCTGTTCATAATTAAAAAGAATGAGCGGGTCATCTGCCCTCCCTCCCTGCGCATGATGTCACCGATCAGGAAGCATCGGATTGGTTGGATGGAGAGGGGAGGAGAGCGAATTTCACAGCTTCGCTCATCCGAGCGGGATACAGAAATCGAAATATCATTTTTAAGGTCAGTGAGGAGACGCGATCTTAGAAAAAAAACAAAAGATCCGCTTGGTTTTTGATCGAAAAATTCTTAATCACAAAAATTCAAAATCAAAATCGCCCAATTCTAGAACGATTCGAGTTTCTTAAATTTTCTTTTTTCGGTTGCATTGCCCCGAGCTTTCTAGATCTAAATATTGCTTTCTAGATCTAAATATCTAAATATTGCATTGAAACGAAACATTGCCGGGTCTGCATAGCTGACTCATAGTCAGGCGATCATGGGAGTTCAAGTAGACTTAAACATTTTTTAAAGTATTTTTGCTTTATTTCGTGTTCCAGAATATTCTGGACCTTTCTTTCATTTACCAGAACTTTTCTTACCGTCTCCAGAGAAGTATTCTGGAACTTTCCCTACCTGTATAAAACCTGAAGATCTCTCAGTCACAGTGTTCTTAGTTCAGAGGTGAGTTAATAAATTGATTTCACTCTACTTCCTGTGTCTTGTTGAGTTCTATCTACGTGACAGTATTGTTCCAGCCATCTGAAAGTAAATTTCAGCATGTTTCACAATAATGCATTTAATAATGAGGAAGCAACGTTAAAATTGGTTGTGAATTCCTTTGACGGATCTTTTTAACACGTTGAATGCCACGGTAATTTTTGAAAATCTGGCCTAAAATGACACTAACTCGTTTTCATAATTCTATTTTTTTTCCGTTTTTTAATCAATTTTCTCTACGCAAGTCAGCATTGATTTTTTTATTCTTTTCCCAGAAGCCATCTATCGATATGAGAACTGATACACCACGAGTTTATTCGTAGCTGCACAAAAATGGCAAGTAAACACAGTATGAGGTAACTCGTAGTTGACGTCCTAGAAAAGATGGCTAGGAGTATCTACGAGTTATCTGGTAGTTGGCAGTCGAAGTGTTAGATTAATTTAATTTAAACGATTCTTAATAAATCCGTTTTTTTTTTTAAATTCAAAACTAAAAAATATATAAAATTCCGAAAAAGTTTTTTAAAATAAATTTTAAGCGACGAATCTGGTGCAAAATTGAAATTCAACAAAATAAAATGATTAACTTTTTGCGATCTGGATAAAATTCTTTTTCAATGAGTCAAATACTGAAATAATTCAAATGGAGCATTATTTCAGATAATATATAAGAGGGCAAAATTTCAGCACATCAAGAAAAAAGAGAGAGAAAAGGATAACAAACATGAAACAAATGAAATTAAATAAAAATGTGTGTAAAAAAGGGTGCTTCTCCGTTAGCCGGACGCAGCGAGAAATCGTCAAATAATGTGGAATTAACCAAAATTCTTTGCAAAGCTTACCGCTTGGCGACATGGCTCGCGTTTGACTCACATTGGCGACATTTACATCCGGATAACGGAAAAGTACCTAAAAAAAGTAATCTAGTCAGTCTTTATAAAAAAGAGTAAATGATTGTGAAAAATTTATAATTCTATAACACACAAAAAATGAAAGAAAAAACAATATTTTTATCAAAACCGACAATAACTTTCTTTTTCCGAATTAGATGAACATACAGTAAAATAAGTAATAAAAAAATTTGTGAAGCCAATTCCTATCTTCGCAAGAATTGAACTCGCATTCTTCACCTTCACTAGAAAAATACTGAAATTGTTGTATTTTACCGATTGAGCCTGTTGAATTCAATCTTCATTACAAACTGCTAAAACCCTATTTAAAAGTATAAAAAATTAATTAAATTAATGAATTAATATTTGAAAAAATTGTATGATCATCAAGTGTCATCCACTACAACTTTTAAAAAATGTATTTGAATGAATAAAAAGTATTTTATTAACAACTGAAATTTGAATAAGGTGTATAAATAAATATATTTATATAGGGTTCAGTTCAGTCATATTAACGTCCCGTTTAAAGCAAGACGAGGGCTATTTTGGGACAGACCTCGTAATTTTGAACCACGGTCAGATGACGAGGACGACAACTGAAGTGGCACCCCCCTCTCCACACCACACCACACCAGCGGGAGGACTTTGGCCTGACAGATTTAACGTGCAAGAGACCCCCTCACGCGACGGATCTTCGGTGGAATCGAGTCTCAAACCTGAAACCCTCCGGTTCCGAAGCCGAGACTTTACCACCAGGCCACCGCGGCCCTATTAATATAGGGAGAGTACGAACTAATAGCAGGAATTGGAAAAACTGCCCTTACATCGTTAAGGGAACCGATCAAAATTCTATAAACTACGTTCTTTAACCATGCCATATAATAACATACTCTTAATAAGTTTCCAAAATAATTTTTATGCATTATTATATTTAAAATTCCATACAATAATACTCCATTTCTTAATATTTTAGAATTGATGGGAAACAACGTGACACTACAGTAACTCTTTTGCTGGTAAAATTTATAAAGTAAATAAAAAAGAACCATTTTTTAAATATGCATAACATTTTCATTAAAAAAAAGGTCATTTACCTGCCATAAATTATTTTATGTTTTAAGGTTAATTTCAAGTAATTAAAACAGGGTTTTTAGAAAATAATGCAGAAAGCTCTCACATTTGCGAGATTAAACGCCAACTAAAGTTACAACTTGATTTTCAAATTTTTGATTCTCTGAATTCTTACGCATTGTCTTAAATATTTTAACTCATTAACCAGTTTAAACCGGTTTAAAACAATAACGAGACTATCAGATTACACACGCGTCGATATTTAGAAAAATGATTGGTTTTTTCATCTCAAAATCGGTTGAGGTCCAAAACTTTGTGTGTGTGTATATATATATATAAATATATATATATATATATACATACACACACACACACACACACACACACATATATATATATATATAATATTTTTTTCATACTCTTTTAACACATTAACTGATTAGAACTACTTTAATCGGAAAAAAAAATTCATTTCAAGAAACTAACAATTCAAGAATTTTCTGGAGGAATTTTTATTTGTCAGCCAAGAAGTATAAATATGAAATTCTCCTCTAAGTACCGAACATTTCAACTTCTCAGCCGTTAGCGCCATACAATTTCCAGCTTCAAATACGCATCATTTGTGATAAATAGCCTGGAATAAGAAAGAATAATTTAAATTGTGATTTCGAGACTGGAAATACTTAAATCTATGTAAATAAAAATGAATGCTTGTCTGTGTGTCTCTGCCTTATTGCTCATTCGATCGCTAAAAAGCTTCGACAAATTATTACTTGCACTTACGCTATGGTTATAGGCATATACTTATCAAATATGTAAAAACTATTTTCGGTTCTGTTGACCGCATCCATTAAAGACGGATTAACCTCCAAATAATTCTTCAAGGAGACACAACAGATTCCGTAAACATGCTAAATTTAAGCTACACGTCAATATTTCGTAGCTATTGTACGTAAATGCAATTCTTTCTCTGAGGTAATAGTTTTCATTAGAGAGTGTGCGAGAATGTTTTAGGGGAACCAATCCTATAGGTCTGAAATTTTAACCAAACATTCAATAAAATTTCAGCGTTTTTCGTTGTAACGTCCGAGATTATAAGATTACTAATAATTTTGCACCATCTTTGTTTTTAAAAAATTAGCTGCTCAACAATATTAAAGATTTTATGGTATAAATATATTTTCTATGTTTAATCGATTTTAAAAGAAAATATTTTAATTCCATTTTCTAATATTAAACTTGAGAATTTTGAACGAATATGAAACGCATCACGAGATACCATAAACAGTTTCTTTCATAACCATTCTGAAAAATCACAGAACTTAACAATTCTAAAATGATACCCAAATCTAATATAGTATAAAAATGAATATATGTTTGAAGAATAGAATAATAAAAATAGAATAAATACTATTTATGCTTCTCCTTTATATATGCTTCTGTTTCAATGAATGTATTCCCTTTTGATGAGAAAATAAATATCATTTTTAATGAAACAACTGTTTCAAATTCCAAACGATTTTTCCGTAATTACTTTCTCGGCAACGGATAGCAGCTAGTTTGGAGAATAAAATCAACTCCTGCAGCATCGTGTCACATGACTCATTGGAATGGTATCAGCTGCCCGCGGTTCAACTCATTAAAAATCGTGAAATCATTTCCCAAGCTGCAGCTTTCTTTAAAAGGAGGCTAGAAAAGTAATTTTGCAGTTAAAAAGCCCCGGCAGAGGATGTTGCACAAATTCCGATTTCCTGAGTCAACAATGCTACGAGACGCTAAACAAATTTGATGGTCGGCTATAAAATAAGCAGATTGCAGTCTCATCAGAAATTCTTTCGCAATGCCAAGTAGTCAAGACTTGGACCAAAATATCTCACTATTTCAAAGCAAAATTTCATGCTAAAAACTATATATAGCCCCAAAAATAAAATGCGAAAATTAATTTTTTTTCAAATGTCGAACTTATAATTTTTTGGGCATGGTTTCAGATTAACTTGATTCCTTCATGACTTCAATACAACCGAAACGACTCTTCGTGTTGTTGTTTTCAAAGGCACTTGTCATTGACAAGTCCGCTGATCATTGATAAAGCCTTTAGGTTGCGAGTCCCGCCTGCCGAAGACCGTGTGTGGTGATGACGGGCGCCCTATAAATCTGTCGTGTTCACAAACTCGTCCAGGTCGAGAGCAATACCACTGGGGGGTACTGGTTCAGAGAAGATCATTCTCTGATACCGGTCTAAATTACGATCTGTGGATGAGTGAATGAAATGCATGAAAAGTCCGCCCCG
This sequence comes from Argiope trifasciata, assembly GCA_026543055.1. NCBI lineage: Eukaryota > Metazoa > Arthropoda > Arachnida > Araneae > Araneidae > Argiope > Argiope trifasciata. Next base: position 18,561 of record JAPMOQ010054646.1, read on the forward strand.
TAAAAAAGAGTTGTGATGCATAAGTAACTAACTCCTACTCTTGGCCCTAGATGGCGTTTTTAAAGAACAATAGACGCAAAAAATTCGGATTAAATCGCAATGGCTCTTTAGTCAGCAGCCTTGTCAATGGCAAGTGTCGTTAGAAACAATAACTATGTTTATTTGCAGTAGCCCTACCGCGTGCTTCAAACTTGAACATTATTTTGACAAATATCTCTCTTTATATATATATATATATATATTCACATTTCGTAATTGTTGTTTCCAATGGCACTTGTCATTGACAAGCCCACTGATCACTGTCATCGAATTTAAACCGAAATGAGAATCCCTTGTTTTCAGTAGCGCCAACATGTACTCTGGAGAAGAGGAAATGTATGCTTGATTTTCATATACGGAGCACCGAAAAAGTGAAAACACACAGTATTCTGATGATGAAGGGGTCGTTCGGTGGAGTAGAAGAAGTATATTGAAGTGAATGTATTCCGGGGAAGACGAAATTTATGCAGGGCTCGTGTCCGGAAATTTTGCTCTCTTGTAGGAACCGCATAGGATTTGTCATTTTGGTCTTAGGCATCTTGTTTCCCAAAACGTTGGTCCATCGGATGCTTTCTAAGTCGTGGGAGGGTTTTTTGAGATGGAAAGATGCGTTGAAAGGGCAGCTAGTGAAGGGGATCGCCTAAAATAAACATGATAGTTTTACGCTCAGTTTGTATAAAGAATTTATTAAAATAAATCCCCCCCCCAAAAAAAATCAAAAGTTTGTTATTGTGGAACTTTAAAAATATCAGCGAAATAAGATGGAAAAATAATTTGTACTTATATCATACTTCCAAAAACATAAAACTTACAAATATTTTTATTTATAAAAAGGAATATATATACAAATAATAATAAGTTTTATATAAATTGCTTTCTTATTCATAGGCACTATATGGCTCTTAGGATCATGTCCCCAGATATTTGAACATCGACTCTTTCCTGAAGCACGTGTGATACTTGTATTGATAAATTTTGAAATGCTTCCAGTTCATGAGGAGAATCGAAGATCACGTCTTTTCACATGAATCCAGAAGATTCAAAATGTCTTTATTCCTTGTTTTTCATGCAAAAAGGATCTAATATGATTATAACGAAATTTAATACGAGTTTTGTTATAATTTATTCTAACAATTAGTCAATAACCACTAGTTTCTTATGCGCCCTTATACCCAATTAAGTGAAACTTATTGCATTTGGAAGCTCTTATTTTTTTCTCATTAGCCAGTAACCACAAGTTTCCTATGCACCCTTATACCCAATTAGGTGAAACTTATTGCATTTGGAAACTTTTATTTTTCTCCCATTTTGCTGAAACCGATTTAATTTTTATAAAGTGCAAAAAAGATTTTATTATAAATTTATTTTTCTTCCAGCTGCTACCCGGCGAGCTGCTGCCGCTGAAAAAATAATTTTGGAAGCCTCGTTTGGAATTTGAAAAAGTTCTCTTGTTCAATTAAGAAGGATAGGAAGAATGATATTTAGTTTCTTGTCGACAGTGAATACATTCTTTGAAATTAAAGGGTATATAAAGAAGAAGCATAAATAGTATTTATTCTCTATTACACCATTCTACAGACAAATATTTATTTTCATATATTAGATTTGTTTATTCTTTTAGAATTGTAAAGCTTCGAGTTCTTTCAGAATTGTAATGAGAGAACCTATATATTTTATCTCGTGATTCGTTTCATATTTGTTCAGAATTCTCAAATGTAATATATGAGAAAATGTGATTAAAATATTTTCTTTTAAAATTGATTAAACATAGAAAATATATTTATGACATAAAATCGTAAATATTGTTCAAAAGAAAATTTTTTGAAAACTCAGATCGTGCAAAATTATTTGTACTATAATATTTTCGAAGTTACTGCAAAAAACGCTGAAATTTTATTAAATGTTTAGCTAAAATTTCAAACCCATAGGACTGGATCTCCTAAAACTTTCTTGCTCACTCTCTAACAAAACTATTACTTCAGAGAACGACTTGCATAGCATTTACGTACAATACCAACGAAATACTAAAGTCTTGCTTCAATTTAGCATCTTTAATGAATTTGTTGTGTCTGATTGGCGAATTATTTGGAGTTTAATCCTTGGTTAATAGATGCGGTCAATAAATCCGAAAATATTTTTTACATATTAGATAATTTTACTATGCTTCTAACCATCCCGTAACTGCGAAGTTTCGTCGCAATCAGATAAGCGGTACGACACCGCATAAGAGACATACATACAAACACTCCTTTTTATTTATATTGATAAATTAAATTAATTTATAAAGTATAGTTAATATTTTATTATTTATTTAATTTAATTTTTTAACATGTGAATAATATTTTATTATTATAAACTCAAGGGATTGATTATTTCAGTTTCACTTTCTGGCAACAATGCTTAGTTGCGAGTTTCAACTTGCCCCACACTAATGACACCTCTAGTTGGACGTTAATTTCTGCATTCAATCCAACTGTAATCGTGAATCAACTAATATGCATGTTAATTTTTAAAAAAGGAATGATATTGAAGCATTTCGATTCTTAACACTCCAACTTTTGACTGTTGCCACCATTACGATTGATAAACTAGAAAATTTTCAAATAGGAATTTTCTACCCAAATGGAAAAAAAAAATGTAAATACTTACAATTTGCTTATAATCCACCAAATGATACATTCTCAGAAAAAATCGATCAATAAACTATTCCAAATGAAACCTAACTAAAAATTATCGGTATATCTTAAGGAAATTGGCATAAAGGGAATCTATAAATAACCATATCATTCGCCGAAGTCGAGGCATATTGCTTCATATTATTTAAATCTCTTTTTTATCGGAAAATATCCTTCTATATTTGAAATATTTCCTATATTTGAAAATTTGTAATGGAATACACATCTAACTCGTATTAAACCAAATAGTGCTTTGAATTGAAAATACAACTAAATGATTCCAAGAGTAAGTAAAATAAATAATAATAATAACAGGGTACACTGGGTTGGGGAATAAGTTCGCAGCGTTTTTATCAAAGACGTTTTTTAATGAAAATTATTAGTAATAACAATCAATTAATCGATTATGTACTCTCCACTGCTGTTTACGACCTCCTCTCACCTCTCGACCGATTTGTCGATGCCGTTCCGCCAAAAATCGTCTGGTCTGGTTTTTAAGGCCCTCTTTACTATCGAAGGTAATGCCCCTCATATGGTTTGACAGGAAGCGAAAAATATGGACATCCATTCGAGTTCTTGGAGTGTGGCTTTGACGACTTTGCAACTTGGGGCCTGGCGTTGTCGTGAAGGAGTATGGTTTGGTCTTGTCAATGGGGTCTTTTCAGTCGCATAGTCTCTAACACGCGGTGTAGCTGGGCTAAGTAGAGCCCCTTGGTGATCTTTTTACTGGCCTTTCGAGCATTTCCCAATACAATATGCCCTCCAAATCCCCCCCCCCAAAATGCAGATCATTGTCTTCCTTGGATGGAGGTCATTCTTGATCATTTCCGTGCTGCCGACTTGCTTATAACACCTTCTCCGTATTCGTTGCAAATGTCCCGTGCTGCTTCAGCAACTTTTTGACCTGGATGAAAAGCGAAGAAGAGCAGGTGTCGAAAATGTTGATTTTTACCTCCTGGATATTCTATTTCTAAGTCTGAAAAGTAATTAAAAATTCAATTACTCAAAAAGACGATTAGCACAATTTTGTAGAACAGAAAGAGAACTATCGATTGAATATCATACACTTTGTCAAGCAGCAAAAAAATCGTTGCAAAACAACGTAAATATAAAAACGCTAAGAATTTATTCCCCAACCCAAAAATAGAAACTGAGTAACTAGAATAGAATGGCAATAACTTATCTGGATTCTCCTACGATGCCAATGTGTGAGTTACTCGGTTATTTATGAAAGAAAATTCATGTGCAATTACATGCAACTCAGTTTGGATGTGTCTATAAAAGTGCAGGAGTTACTTGCACGATTTATCGTAGAGAAGGATCAAAAGAGAAATATTAAAAAAAGTAATAAGGTGATGTTCAGAAATGCTTTGATTGTGAGTGAAACCACAAGAACTGTCGAATCACTCGACGCTGCTAGGATTATTATCTACTGCTATTTGGCCATATCTGGGATCGAACTAATGATCTTAAAATTCGTAGAAAGATAACACAGCCACAAGACTAAAAGTAATGATTCCGTCTTGGATATGTTGCCTGGCTTATTAAGATTCCACCATAATACTACCACTGCAGTGAGAGGTGAGACGAACGATATCTTGTGGCTGTTTTTTAGAGGTGATCTTATGGGCTGTTGGATTTTATTTTAATGCGACTTACCCATTTTTTTGTTTGCTTGGTTGATTATTTATCAGCTTAATTTTTTATATATTTTATTAGGCGATTTTTTATTGCCATTTTTTGATTTATTGTTTGATTATTTATCGCCATTTTTTATTTAATTTTTTTGAGGGGGTGAGGGGGGGGTAAAGGGAGTTACAACAGCTGAACGAAGTTGGCATATTTATTTATGTTTTCATCGTTTTACGTTACCAATGTTGCTATTTGGGAACAGCTAGGATCGAATTCCTGATCTTACTGTTCACAGCCATATAACATGACCACAAGGCTAAAAGTGACCACTCAGTCTTGAGGATGTTATGCGGCTTGTATTGCTTCCGCTACAAAATCAACGGGAAAAAGGAAAAAAATTCAAAAAGGAAAGATATATTTTCCTTTAGGACTTTAACCAGGATAAATTCCTACCTCTGAAATTATCGCATTCAATGAAGGTATCAAAAAAATACATTTGCTGAGTATGGAGAACTTCTGGGATCCAAAATCATCCCGATTTCGAATCTCTGATCAAACAATGTGCTGAAATGCCGAAATGACTCAAATAGAAATGGTGGCATGCAGAGGAAACTTTTATGGCATTTCGCGCAGAAAGGAAATTTCTCGAAAGCGCTCGCGCCATATAAAATTTTAGGAGCTTCATTTCCAAATAAGAGATAAAATGTAGTAATAAAAGGAAACTACAGACGCAGATGCCAAGTGAAGACCTTAATGAAAATATATTTGACATTCATATTTTAATGCTAAGATTTTATCCCAGCTTTTAACCTTTTCGGGGTCAATATATTTAAAACAAGTAATATGAAAAATATGTTTTTAATTCAATTCATTTTCTTACATTATTTCTATATATCTTATATTTTTTATAATCTGGTGTCGGGTCAGTAATCACAAAGCTTGGCAACAAACTTGGCGATATTGGTAACATTATTAACCATATATGGATTACTGGAAAACTTTAATTAATTAATACATATTTGAAAAAAAGACTATTAACGTTAAGTACTAAAGCGTCATCCAGAAACAAGTTTTAAAAAATGTATTTGAACTTGCATATATATATATTCATACACACACACACACACACACACATATATATATATATCAACTATAGAAGCATTAAATGATTAAAACCAATTTACAGAATCATCAAAAATCAAATTTTTTCAGAAAATCAAAAGTAATCATGTCGGAATCGAAATAAAGATTTAATTCAGAATTAAACTACAAAAAGAAAACAAACATAAAAAGCTAAATGAAATAAAACCTATAAATAAAAAAACCTAAATTAAAATAATTTAGTAAGCGAAACTAAAAATTATTTCGGATTCGAACAAAATTAAAATTAAAAATATTATGATTGCTATCGAAACTATCACACATAAATATATATATAGTCGCCTTTGGCGACCAGCTGGTTCGCCATGAGTATAGCGTTCTAAAATTTTCAATTAAATCACATATTCATTAGCCTTGAAGTAATTCCGGGCATTGATTGCCTTGAAATTAATATTTTCTTTAAGATGATGGACGGAAAATTCTAAAAGTACACCTTTTCCTAATAATATTCTTTAATTTTATAAATCAGTCAGTTTTAACCATCGGTTATGCTTCCAAAATATTAAAAAAAAAAATCGATGATGTTTCCAAAATATTGAATATGTTTTTTTAAAAGAAAGCGAGAAAGGGAAAAAAAGTATTAAATTAATGATATAGATATTACAAACGATTACATAAATATGTCATTAAGTCGGGATTTCAATGCATATCCTGTCTAAATTCAATCAGGTTTACCGTAAATAAAGAAGATTTATTGAGTTAATGATATAGATATTGCAAACGATTGTAGAAACCTTTGCTTTGCATTTATTTTTTAAAGAAAATATCACATTTTATATTTCTTTTATTTTATCCAGTCACGTGTTGAAAGTTGCATTTCTTTAGATTTATTTTGCAATGATAATTTTTTTTATTTGAACTTCCGGCATTTTTTTATTTTATCCAGTCACGTGCTAAAAAACATGGTTAAAATATTTCTTTAAAAATCCGTCAAAAATAGAAGTTTACGGTATACATATAAACACTGATACCGTTAGAAGGCTAATTTTTTAATCTTTAAATTGATGTAAAAATCAAGTTTATGCGATCATATTTTCGGAAGTCAGTGGAATGCATTGCGCAGGGCGTCTGGCTCGGAGCTGTCCTTGAAGTAACCGATTTGTAACAGTTCGTTGTGTCACTGTGGTGCCAACAGCAGCTCGAATTTCGGCTGCAGACGCAGTACGATTAGCCACAGCCATACGCCGAATACGACGGTCTTTCCTCTCAGTAGTACCACGTGGCCGCCCGGAACCTGGTCTTCTTGAGGCAGTACCTTCCCTTGACCACTGCCGCCAATACTCATGCACAGTGGATACATTTCTGCCAAGTCTTTCAGCAATATCGCGGAAAGAAAACCCACCTTCTCGTAGCCCTACAACACGACCTCGTTCAAACTCAGTGAGCTGTTGATAATGGCTTCTTCGTCTTCTCAGAGGCATCCTTGACTGACATTAACCCACTACGTCAAATCTCAACTGTAAATAACGATCACGAACCTTACAGCGCTTATTTAAAGCAAACCTCATTTGTATGTTCATAGTGTCGCTACTAGAGCCACATTTACGCGCGTAGCTCGAAATTTGAATCGACGTCATCTTTCAGATGTATAAACACGTCCACCAAATTTCGTTTATCTAGCACAGTATCTTCCTTGTGTTGGGATTTTTTTTCCATCAGTGTATATATATATGAAATTCTTATAGAACAGAAATTTTAATTTTCATAAAATCCGTTTGTCCTCAATCTATAAATATGAATTTTATTTTCAGTGTATACTTATAATAAAGCTGAATGTGTTTTAGCATTCGACAGGTCAATACGTTTGCTCTACTGTAACTAAGTTTGCAAATGTATACCTTTCAGGTCAAAAATGTGAACTTCAGGGCGATCTTTTAAAATTTTTATTTATAATTTTTTTAATTAAAAATTAAGCCAAATTTTGGAGCTTTTTTGCGAGTACCTAAAAATATTATAGTACAAAAATGATTTTTAAATCAAGTTAAAGTTCAATAAAATATCTTTCTAATGATACCAATGCTTATCCTATAAATTAAGTTCCTTTTTAATGAATTTTTGTTAAAAAAATATTTTAACTTTTTTTCCACAATTTATTTGGCACAAAAAAACATTGAACTAACATGAGCATTTTACGCGTGCATGAGAAAAATTAAGCTTTTATCAAGGAATCTCTATAAAAATTATAGATATTCTACAAAAAAGAAGGAAGAAAGATCAGAAGAAGAAAGAAAGTGATGATATTTTATAATATTTACATTGTTAAATTAATAAATCAACTTCACTTAAGGCGAACAGGATTTTATAAACCCTTTCAACTTAGGCCCAAAGGAAATTAGTAAACCTTTTATAACAGAACTACATGTATTAAATTTGTCTAAATGAAGTAAATAATTATATTTTCTGTAACTTGAGTCACTTAAACTATAGAAATAAAAATGAATGTTTACCTGTGTGTCTCTTATGAGCTGCTGTACCTCTCATCCAATTTCGATAAAACTTCGACAACATCTTAATTGCACTTACGGGGTGTTTAAAGTCATAATACAATCATCTAATCCACAAAAAAACATTTTCAAATCTATTTACCTCATATATTGACCCTTCATTAACAGCCAAATAACTCGCCAAGGAGGACACGACATATTCGGTAAATATGCTGAATTTAAGATAATCGTTAATATTTCGTAGCGATTGTACTTAAATGCAATGTAAGTCTTTCTCTGAGATAATAGTTTTATTAGAGGATGTGCGGGAAAGGTTTTTGGGAACCAGTCCTGTAGGTTTGAAATTTTAACAAAATATTTCATAAAATTTAAGCATTTTTTGCAGTAGCTTCAGGAAATATTATAGTACAAATAATTTTGCGCCATCTGAGTTTTCAAAAAAATATCCGTTCAACTATACTCAAGATTTTATGGTATAAATATATTTTCTATCAACTTTGAAAAAAAAAATATTTTAATTACAATTTTTAATATTTAACGAGAGAATACTGAACGAATATGAAACGAATCACGGGATACAATAGACAGTTTTTTTCACCACCATTAGAAAAGAATACCAAGCTATACAATGCTGAAAGAATACACAGATCTAATACATAAAAATGAATATTAGTTTGTAGAAAAGAATAATAAAAATAGAATAATTACTATTTAAGCTTCTCCTTTATACACACATCAATTTCAATGAATGTATTCATCGCCACTAAGAAAATAAATATTAAACTAGAGAACTATTTCAAATTCAAAACGATATTTCCAAGATTATTTCTTCTGTGGCAGCTACGCACAGGGTGTCAGCTAGTATTTTAAATAAAACGAGTTGATCTGGAATCACAAATTAGGTTGATTTGTAAAAATTTGAATGTCACTAGTCTACGAAAATGGACGATTTCGAAATCCCTTCAGCGACCCTTCTGAAATATGATACCACAATCAGATTCCAAGGTTTCTCAAAACTGATTGGCCTAAAATTATGAAAATGTGGGTTGCTCTAAACTGTTACATTCAAAACTTCATCAATCCATCAGGTTTTATAGCAGAAAACAGAAACGTTCTTTTATTAATATAAAAGTTCGTTATTTTTCATAGAATTTGATTCTTTAGGACGATTAATGAAATACAGACCGAAACAAAATAAAATTTAGTTAATCTTGTCATTTAAAGATAAAATGTAGTTATTCACGTCTCTTTAAGTAAAACTAAAAAGTGACTTTTTTGCTGAATCTATGTTTATTGAAAAATTCTGATATTATTTATTGAATATATATATATTTGATATTGTTTATAATCATTCTATGTTCATTGAATTGAATAATAAATGTTTATTGAATAATTCTTATGTTTTATGAAAATAAAAACTTAAAAGATGAACTAGCGAGTTATCAGTATTAATATTTTCAAAAAAGATTAGTTTCAGTGAAAAATGATTTTTGTATTAATCGAAATTTAAACAATTCCACTTAAATTTTACTGGAGTTGACGAAACAAGTGGAGACATATAGAGTACATTTTAACTTAGGACCTTTATAAAAGCATGATTGCTTAATAAGACTATAAAAATTTGAAGCCTGTAAATATTTTAATGAATGAGATATTAAAAAAACAAGTTGCATAAATTATTTAATTTAAAATTATAACGTTACTTTAGATTCGACGAATAGTATGATCGCCAAAAGATGTTAGTAGATAATAAAGCAAAAAAGCAACAAAAAAGTATGCAGGACATCAAGAATTCTTGATAAATACCCTAATGTCTAAAAAAAATTGAAAAAGGAAATATTGATGCATTTTGAACAATTTCTATTATACCGGTTGAGAATAAAAATAGACTACATTTTAGAAACATATTCCAAGCCACATATCCTTAAAAAGAAAGATAAAATATTAAAAAGAAATACTAAAGTAATATGAATATCTAAAAAGTGATAAATATAATAAAATTAACAAATTCCATCAAAATAGGGAGGAACATAAAATTAGGATCTTTCTCCACATGTAGTGCATTCAAACAATGTTACAATATTAAACAAAGAAAATTTCTAAGAGATTTCAAATTAAAACAAATAAGACATTAAAACACGGATTTATAGAACTCACCAAAGACTCAACAATCGTCATTTCGAAACAAAAGAATTCTATGTAAAGCAACCTTAGTGCTAAATAACTGCAAATGTGTCAACTGATCTCCACCTGACAGGTGATAATGATGAGTCAAGCGAGATTAGAATGATATAAAAGACTCACATTGCAGCAGAAAGATCACAGTTGGTGAACCATCTGAGATAGCAGCAATGATTTGGCTCACTAGCATAGCGTTCCTCGTTGGCGTTCTGGGAGCAGTGTCATCTCAGTCAGTTGTAGTTACCGCCGTCCCTTCAGTCTTCAGCAGCCCAGAATTGGCCAGCGACTTCCTTCGGTGTCTCACATTCGGAATCGGAAGTTCCCCTTCATTTCCCACTCAAGAGCAACAAGATTTGGATGCCCTTGCCCAGGTGATACTGAATGCCGTCTCCAGCAACACTGGCGCCACAGCATCGGCCAGAGCCCAAGCGTTAAGCACTGCGCTCGCATCTTCTCTGACGGATCTGCTCATTCAAGAGTCTGCTGAAAGCAACTACAACAATCAGCTCTCAGAACTAAAAGAAATCCTTTCCAAGTGTTTTATCCAAACTACTGGATCAGACAATCCAGCTTTTGTGTCCAGAATTCAATCGCTCATTTCAGTGCTTTCCCAGAATGCAGATGCAAATATCGTTCTCACAGG
>JAPMOQ010054647.1:0-10587 GCA_026543055.1 Argiope trifasciata
GTCTTCTCGAGGAACAAAGGTTTCCTTTCCACAAATGAAATAACGACGGGAATCCGGCAATAAAATCAAGTGTAACAAAACAAGAACAATCGCTAGAGAGTACAGCTTTCTCGAGAACAGCTAACAGCAACACCAAGAACTTAATCTTTTAAAAGCACAAACCCTCTGCTTCTGTAGAACAACATGCAACTCGATGGCTGAGCGCCGTCCGTTTGATGGATAACTAGAGAATACTGATGATACTGTAGCTTCCCAAATCAATCTTACAAGGGACCAGCTTTCCGTAATGACTTCCCCCATTACTCTGGTACTGCGAGTTCTTGGGCACGTTTTATTCGTTTTTCACACTCGATTTCAGCGATTCTTAGGGGAGTTTTCTTCTTTCCACGGTCTTCCGTCATGCGAGTTGAGTTGTGTGGCGGCAGACGGAACAAACGCAGACGATTATTTCGATTTCATTTGTCCAGCGAAGGGTGAAATTCGAGCTACCCGCATCTTCCCGTGGTATTTTGTGCTTGTGTGTTTGTTTTTGCGTCGAAGAGAATTTATGAGGAGTAGTTTTTCTACGTTCCGATGATGGTTCGTCGGCAAACAGTAGTTATTTGCGGAATGATTTACTTTAATAGGGAGTCATTCCAAGGCAGTTTGTTCGGTAGAGAAATTCATTTCCGGCTTGACGATGCCAGCATGAAAAAGGTTGTGGTTTATTTTTAGTAATAGAATTTTTTTTTATTGCTAAAACATGACTATAAATACTTCGCTGATTAATTAAGGCAAGGGGCATCTAAATGATTCAGAAAATTAGAAAAATGATTAATTATGCAGGATGTTCATAAATTAATACTCTAATCTTTCAGGGCTAATTATAGCCCAGTATGCATTAGAAATGCATATATATAATAGACATAAAAAAGGCAACAATATTAGAAAACTATTCAATATATAGAGCTAATGTTAGCTATTACAAAAAGAATTAAAATCTGTTAAAGGAAATTTCAAGCTATCATGAGGAGAACATTGCTTTTTAAAAGTCCCTTTTCTGGCAGAAAAACATCATGTTCTCAAACAACAAATATTTCCAAATCATCAATTTTTAAAAGGTGACAATTTTTTTATCTTAAAATTTTTCGAGCTCTAAATTTTTTTTGCCAGCTAGAAAAATTAAAAATGAAAGATTAAAAAATTACAAAAAAAAGATATTTCCTCGCTTTTTCGGCGATAACTTCTTACGACCCTGCCCCTTTATTGGCCAGATAAGAGAATCGGGTGTATGACGGACCGTCGTGCTATATATCGAATTTTGTCAATCTAGCTTTCTTCGTTTTGTAGTTATCGCGCTAACTTGTATTCAAATATCCAGATAGACTTGTATTCAAACATCCAGCTTCCTCTGAAAGAGCTTTGCTCAAAATTTGTCAGAAATCTGCATAAAAAAGAAAAAAAGAATCTTATCTGAACCTTCCCGTCAGAAATTTGATGTAAAGACTTATACAGAATTCCGATTGCCTCGTTTAAGGCCTTGTTGTATTATCTTTATTGCAGACAGATAGGCATTTTATAACAGTCAGTTCTTCGAGATTTTGACATGGAGATTCATCAAAATCTCGATTTTGCATTTTTTGACAAATATTGTGGTTTCTTTCTGTGCTTTGTTTGGACATATATCAAATTTCAAACGTTTATCTGAAAGCTTTTATGATTTATCTTAATCACAGACAGACAGAAATTTTGCAAAAGATTTTTTTCCAACTCAAGAAAGTTTAAAATGTGAAGTTTCACCAAAATGTTTAGTTCAAATTCTTTGACGATCACTGTACTTTATATTATGTATGCCAGAAAATGATAAATGCTGAAAACAATAAATTCCATTATGATTGTCAACTTGCTTTGTTGCCATCTTTTTGACAATTACTGACATTTCTCTATACTTCGTAAAGGAGAAAGTAAAAAAACATTCGAAAAAAAGTTAAAGTTGATTCAATGTACCTTTAAGGATTAGAACGGGTTGCTGGATATGAAATGGTGCAAAAACTGTCCAAACAAAAGCTGACTGCTTTCACACGTCTAAAGCAAATTCAATTACTTTTTCATCTATCTCCATTGACAACCCTATCCGGCCAGACAGACAGACACTCTTCTCCTGCCTCGTCCCATCACCAAACATTCATCAGAGTTTCATCACCGAAAGATCGGGTTAATCAGACGGGAAGATTGAAGGACCCTTTGCCCGATTTGAATTCAATGCCCGATTCGCCAAACACATTTGCTACCCTGGGATAACCCCCTTCCGCACAATGGGGTGTATATTTGGAAAAATTATAAAAGCGCGCCCTTTTTGTTACGTACGCTGAGTCACTGGCATTGTCCCTCAACGTTCTAAAAGGGGTGAAGAATATAAAGTGCCCTATTGTGCATCTTTAAGGCCCTCAGTGCCGATGTTTGCCATGAAGAGTGGAAGGTGGGTAGATTCATGATGGAATCCTGCTTGGTAATCTAGATGGAAATAAGAGATGAATAGTGTTTCTGTATGGCTGGGCTTCAATGTAAATAAAAGTTGTGCAAAATGTAAATATGAGAAGCTGGGGATATGGGATTATTATAATAGGATGATTTGTTGAAGAATTTGCTCAGAGAGTTTCATTTTGAAGTGAAGGTTTGAGGATAGATTGTGGTATTGGAAAACAACTATCACAAGATTTTACATATTAATAAAACATATCCTTTTTTTATCAGCCTAGAGAAATTTCAGATGAACCTTAAATATCATAAATGATACAGAAGACAGCCAATCACAAAAGTTATTTGATCGGGCTAATCTGAATAATTCAGATTTTTATAAAAGTTGAAAACTCAAACGTTTGGCATAATAGAAATATGCGAATTATTTTTATTTTCTATTTCGTAATTTGAAAATTGAAATGGTTGCATGGTTTATTTAATACTAGTCGTCTCTAAGCCGATTCACCAGAACTATTTCATATCATTGAAATCGCTTAGACCTAATCTCATGTCCAAAATTTCAACAAATTGTCAACATTAAAATTGCGTTATTCTTAATGTCTTATGTATATTCTGTTTATTGTGAATATAAATCTTTTTAATGAATACAGACCAGTAAAACTTTAGAATAACTGAAAAAAAAAGAAATTTTTTTATTATTTTTTGAATTTCGAGGTATTAATCTCACTTTCTTATTTGTCTTATGAACCCTAAAAAATTCAACTGAATCTTTCTTCTCTTTCCTTAGTGGAAAGGTTTTCATTGTAGTTTTCCTTAATAGAAGAAATCCCGCTGTAAAATATCTCATGGAACAATGAAAACAGCTTAAATTTCCTAAAATAAAACGTTACTTATGGCACTTTACAAGCTCACTGACAGACAGCTGTCAGAGATTTATGCCTAAATTAGCGTCTTTTGTTTTTTCAATCACGCCAACTAAGGCCAAGAGTGCGACTTAGCTACTTCATACTTCACATTCACTTGCACAACCCCTTTTTACAGGGAGGCACATTCACGCTGGCTTCTCACAGATAGAATACAAGCATGCCCGAACCAAAACTCGAAAAAGGGACGCTTAAATCACAGGGAAGATACGCTACCTTTATGCCAGAACGCCGGTATAAAACTTACTATTGAATGTAAGGCAAAAACATTATTTAAAAAAATTGTCAGAATTTTTCGTTTATTTTTAGTTAACCCTTTAACTGTTTTGCCCGAGTGCTATACGTGCATCGATTTATCAAATTTTGATCGTTGTAAGCACAAAATAAACTATTCATAACGATTATAATTCAATATTAAAATGACTTCGATTACATAGATTAGCCAAATATTCAATGGATTTCCATTCGAATAAAAATAGGAAAATATTCCCAAAATAAAAGGCGGTAAAGAAAATAAAACAGTTGAAGACGGTATTATTAGCTGTCTTATTTACCGTCTTATTAGAGGGTGAAGAAAATAAATCAGTTAAAGGATTAAGTGAGCATTTAAATGCACGATTTACACTACTGTGCATTAGAATCACATAAATTATTTTCTTATTCTTTTTAGTTTTATAAAAGTGGACTATAATATGCCTTTCTATGTTCACAGCAAAAAAAAATCAAAAAAATATACTAGTGAATCTAATCCAATTTGTCTTTGATACGAGTAGTAAACAATGTTGTTTTTCATTCCACTTTCAGAACTCGTTGATGCTCTATCGCAGTCTACAATGGTGTGGCCAAATTGCAACACCTAACGCATTTAGCTGCCCAATTAAGCATTGTTCAATTACCAAAAGCTCTCATAGCTGTCTCCATCAAGAATAGGCAGAAAAAAAGGAATCACATTCCACGGCCCATCACAGGATCAATCACACCACCATCCCCTCATCTCCTTAAGCAAATAAAGCTCAGCCATGCTTGATCTTAAAACAACTCGAGGCATCCGTGATTTAATTTCGAGACACTGCGAGATCTCAAGATGGAAAACCTATAACAACGTTCGCGATGTGTGTTAACTTAATTGAAAGTTTTGAAGCTCCATGGTGGGCGCCATTTTGTCACTCCTTAGGAACGTAATTGCAACATTAATCACGCAATCGAAGGGGGGAGGGGCTCTCTGTCTCTGGAATATATATAGGGAAGAGAAACACTTGGCCACAGTCAACAAAGGAGGGGTGAATCCTTAAGGTGCTCAGGCAGTTAATTAAATAGGGCCCTCCTTTCACGGAATGTTTTCGTGCGGGCCTGCCGTGGAACGCAAATTTAATTTCGAATTCTTCCCATTTTTAAGCTCGGGGTTTGATGTAAAGGTCTGTTGTTTTTCGAAGAATCTGTCTCATACAAGGTGTTTACCTGGTTTTCCTATTTAGTGGAACGTCTCAGAATGTCGTCCCCAGAGTTTAAAAAAATGGAAGCAGGTACGGGAAAGGTTGTTGATTAACATTATGATTAATGGCTTGAAAATATACGCTAGAAATGCGTGATGCGTCAAACAATGAAATTGTATTCTTTAAAGTATCTTATACATAATAGAGCAGAGATGTTATTCATCATAATGTTTATTGACTTGTAGAATAACTGTAAATTACATCATGGAATGCCGGCCGGCGTCCTGGCATAGGGGTAGCGTATCTTCCCCGTGATCTGGGCATCCCGGGTTCGAGTCCCGGTTCGGGCGTAGTTGTTTTGTGTTCTATCTGTGAGATGTATAAATTTTTGTACTCCCCTGTATAAAGGGGTTGTACAAGTGAGTGTGTGTGTCAACTTCATTCTGCTGGAAGCCAGACTTCTGCCCTCCCAGACTTCTGCCACCCCTCTGTCGTGCT
Source organism: Argiope trifasciata (assembly GCA_026543055.1). Classification (NCBI taxonomy): domain Eukaryota; kingdom Metazoa; phylum Arthropoda; class Arachnida; order Araneae; family Araneidae; genus Argiope; species Argiope trifasciata. Next base: position 5,315 of record JAPMOQ010054647.1, read on the forward strand.
CAGGGGTCTTTACTCTCAGAAGCTACTGCACCCCCTTTCCGTAGAAACACGGACACGACATCATCATCATCATCACATCATGTGACAAACATAATGGAACCAATGGGATTGGTCTCCAAGAAACTTTCTCTCAAATTGTTTATTAAGGATGTTATCCTCTTCTCTGGACGAAGACATGGCAAAGTGAGGATCTTTAGCAAGACCATGATAGCCAAGAGGAATGAAATTTTTATTTTTAGGAAACCACTTATAATCATTTTATGATTGGTAGTGCAATGAAAAAAGTATGGTGCGCATTTAGATATTTTTTGTTGACTTAATAAAAACAAAATTCAACACAGAGCGTCAATGCTAGTAACAATGTGACATACATAATTTCACTCACCTAGGTGGTTGAGTCTTTGAGTTATTGAGTTTAAATAGTAGTATAGATCCATAGATGATTAATTCACAGACAGATTTAATACAAAATTTGATGATGATCTATCTACCTTCGGATTTTAAATCTGAATTTTTTTTATTCCTTTATGTTTTGTCATTATCACATTAACAACGAACGAGCAAATATTGACATATTTTTTGTGACTGGATTTCGTTTAAAATTTGATAGAAATTCGTTAATATAATGTAAAGACTGCATATCAAGTTTATTTTCTTACTAAAAGTGCTGCTTTTGAGTAACCATGTTTATACACAAAAAGGCAGAGTGAGAGACAAACAGAAGACAGAATTCCAATAATTCTGGACTCAGTATGGACTGGAATTTAAGTCTGAAACTCGAGGATTCTTTAAAATGTCATTGTCCAGGTTTTGATAATTACAATATTTCCTATTTGTATTCGAGGAAGCAAAAATTTTTCAAAACGTTTTACAAGATTAACAAATTTCGCACATAGTTTATATTTATTAGATTTTATAAAAAATAAGAAATTTATTTTAATTGTAAATAAAGAAGTAAATATCAATTCCAATTTATATAATAAACTAATTTATACGCTAAAATGACAGAAGAGGCTGAGTGGATCCTGCTTCCATCAAAGCGACATCGTGGTTTCAGCTGCGTGCTGATTAATCATGCGATGCACAATTGTATTTTTTCTCTATTCATGTGATTTATATATTTTTGTTATATATTCCCTTAACTAAAAAGCAAATAATTTTTCTAAATTTTTAAGCCTATTTATGCCTACTGTTCCATTTTTGGAACACCCCTCACATAAAAAAAATTTATTATATTTTTTATACCTAACATATAGAAATTTCATGCTAAAAATTCCAATTTTTTAACCTTAGGCATAAATGGGTTAACAATAAAAATGTCAGTTTTAATAATGTTTTTGTTTTTTCTATGATTACTTCAGAAAATATAACAAAGCCGATCATCACATGATTTTAAAATTTTAAAGAGTTTCTTTAATGTCTTTCCTGTTTAACCTCATATTTTATATTATATATATATATATATATATATATATATATATATATATATAAAACAATTAAGCCGATTTTAGAATGATGTATGTTGTTATTTAAATGATGATTTTTGGCTTATTCTTACAACTAAGATAAATAATAACAATAACAACAAGTAACAAATAAAGAAAGGTGAAAATTTTCTAAAGTGCTTAAGTATTAAAGTTTATAGTTTAAGAAATCAGACTTATTTTAGAACAAAATATTTCTTTGTTAATTTAAAGCCCAAATTGCTTCCGTTGTTGCTACTCATATTTTATACTGTTTTTTCTCCCTTCGTTGACGAAAAAGTTATGAAAATTTGACATTTTTTCAACTAAAATAGATAACAATAAAAAATAACAAAAAGAAGTCAAAATTATTTAAAATGTCTTCTTTTTTAAATAATGTTGCTTTCCCCTCTGATATAATAGTAATTTAAATGCATACAACAATGAACGTCGCAGTTCAAAATCACGAGGTCCGTACTAAAATAGCCTTAGTCTTGCTTTAAACCTGGATTTTAATATACCTAAACTAACAAAATTAAGCCATAATGAACGTAAAAAAACAGTCTTAGGATTTTAAAATAGTATGAACCTTTGCATCTATTAAAATATGACGTTTAAAATTTTTTTTTTTCGGTAAGTCATAACATAATAACAAAATATTTAATTAACATTTTCGGCGTCCTTAATCTCAGTAAAAGCAACTGGTCACTAAAAACAAATAATAATCCTATATATCTCTCTATATAAAATAAACATCCCTTCAATTTGTGTTCTCCTGCTTCCCCAATTGAGGGAAGGTATTAAGATATAATAACACAAAATATTTAATTGAAATTTTCCGCATCCTTAATCTCAGCTAAAGCAACTGGTCACCAAAAACAAATAACCCTATATATCTCTCTATATAAAATAAACATCCCTTCAATTTGTGTTCTCCTGCTTCCCCAATTGCGAGGAAATCTAAACAGCTTTGCCCATGCGCAAAATCAAGGAGGAATTTTGTATCTGGAAAAAATACTATTCTTTATTGTGTTAAAAATCGAAAATGAAGTTTTATTTTAATTTTGTTACAAAATCTGCCTATTTTGGTAATTGCATATTATAACAGAAGCAATGACCAGTTCCATAATGGACTAACCCAGGTGCAACCTACCATCCTCTGCTAACCAACCATAACTTTTCATATCTCATTCATTCCCAATTCATTTATTGCCTGCCAACAGACTAAATGATATATTAATGCTCCCTCCTTCACCCCTTACATAAAAAAAAAGCGCACCAGTTCCAGCCGGTCTGTTGAAAGCACACGTGCTGACGCTATTTTCTTTTGTTTAACAGCACATCCTTGTCACTGCAACTCTCCACTGCGATGAAGTAAATCGATGTTTTTTTAAAGAGGCGATCATCGATGGCATCCGTCATCGATATCGGGCCACTATTGGGTTTGAAGAGGCGAGAATGCAATCAGTGTCAAAGCCCGTGTTGTGAGCGAGAGCAGGGAAAACAGGTAATTATTCTCGCATGCATCACGTCACTTCAGTGCACATCCCAGTCTCCACGGCTTCCCATGAACAAGCCGGTATGTGGCAAACTCACTGGAAGAGGTTGCAATGTTTGGCGGGATTATCGCCTTAAGGAGGGTAGCTGTCTGTCTTCGACTTGTTGATAGCGTGTTAGGAAGAAGTAAAGGAGAGAATATTGAATATTTCTGTCCAGCGCAGAATTTGTTGGAAATAAATAATGGCCACAAAACTCATTGGTTGAATCAGGTGATTGAAGTTTTGGTTATTTTCGGAAAGAAAAGAAATTGGGAGGCCTTAAAAAATTTGGGAGTCGATTTTTTTTCCAATTTTTCTTTTCTCACAAATAAATATTTATTACTTTTTTCTTATTTTATTCGAAATTTCTTTAATAATAACTGTATGTTGTAGAAAAAAATACTGAAAATGAAATTTTTATTCTACTTGAAACATTTTATTTAATTAATAATTAAATAACTTCGATATTTTTAAAGAAATTCGCAAGGTAAAAATTACAAAGGTATCTTTCATTAAAAATCATTTATTTAAAAATCAGAGTTGGGTCCAGAAACAGATATTTGATAAAACAAAACAAAAGGAAATGACCACTTGTACTTTTTGATAACATTATGCGTTTAAGAGGCCATGCACAAAACACTTTTTTTTTTCTTTTTCATCCCGAAACTTCACTTTAAGAAATTTCAATCTTTTCTTGAACTGATAGAAATATTAATAGCCTAAAATTGCCACGCCTTTTTTATTTTATCGCTTAATTAAATGACCTTATTAGACATATCGATTACTAACAATAGCCTATAATATATACGAGGGCCGTTCAGAAACTAACCTCCGGTTAATTGAAAAAAATACACCAAGTTAAGTAAAAATATTTTAATATATACATCTTACAACTACATCTTTGCACTATTTTTCGACATAGTCTCCATTACGATTGAGGCACTTATCGTATCTCTTCACAAGCTTTGAAATTCCTTCTGCATAAAAATCACCCGCTTGTGCCTTGAGCCAGCCTGTGACCGCATCTTTGAGCTCTTCGTCGTCATCAAACCGCTGGGACCCGAGCCATTTCTTCATATGCATGAAGAGGTGATAATCGCTTGGCGCCAGATCTGGGCTGTAAGGTGGATGGTTGAAAACGTCCCACTTGAAGGACTCAAGAAGGGCTGTTGTTCTGCGAGCAGAGTGAGGACGGGCGTTATCGTGCAAAAAAACGATACCGGAAGTCAGCATACCACGGCGTTTGTTCTGTATAGCCCGTCGTAATGCTTTTAGTGTTTCACAGTACACGTCTTGATTAATGGTCGTCCCACGTTCCATGAATTCAACCAACAACACCCCTTTGGCATCCCAAAACACCTTTGCCATCAGTTTTCTGGCAGAAAAATCTTGCCGGGCTTTTTTTGGTTTGATAGGCGAATCTGAATGTGCCCACATCTTTGATTGTTCTTTTGTCTCAGGGTTCACGTACTTAATCCAGGTTTCGTCACCGGTCACGATTCTGTTTAACAATGGTTCTCCTTCGTCCTCATAACGTGACAGAAAGTCTAATGCAGAGGCCATTCTTTGAGTTTTGTGGTGGTCGGTAAGAATTTTCGGCACCCATCGTGCACAGAACTTACGGTAACCCAATCTTGCTGTGACTATCTCGTACAAAAGAGTCTTAGAAATCTGTGGAAAATCAGTAGACAACTCCGCCATTGTGAAACGTCGATTTTCACGAACTTTTGCATCAACTGTCTGAACGAGTTCGTCAGTCACCAATGATGGTCTACCACTCCTCTCTTCATCATGAACGTTTTCTCGTCCACTTTTAAATAAACGTACCCATTCACGGACAACTCCTTCACTCATAACTTTTGGTCCGTACACGGCACAAAGCTCACGATGAATAGCTGCTGCAGAGTATCCTTTGGCTGTAAAAAACCTTATAACAGCACGCACCTCACATTTGGCGGGATTTTCTATTGCAGCACACATTTCAAACTGCCACAAAAACTAAACTAGCTCAGGTACGATGTTCACTCGACTACGGCTTGATGCCGACTGACCTGCTGAGTGCGTGAATGCACAGATGGCGCGCTACTCCCCCCACTACCCGCACTGTGACCAATCGGAGGTTAGTTTCTGAATGGCCCTCGTATTATAAAGCTAAATTATGCTTATGGCAAATATTCTTTTCTCTTGATTTTTTTATAAAAGCTATAGATGAAGTCAATAATATCTGGATACGATAGCTCAGTAAAAAGAGAAAAAGTGGCACATGGACGTA
>JAPMOQ010054647.1:12233-64192 GCA_026543055.1 Argiope trifasciata
GTAACGCATATTAAAGTATATTAAAAGATGTAACGCATATTAAAGTAAATTAAAAGATGTAACGCATATTAAAGTATATTAAAAGATGTAACGCATATTAAAGTATATTAAAAGATGTAACGCCTATTAAAGTATATTAAAAGATGTAACACCTATTAAAGTATATTAAAAGATGTAACGCATATTAAAGTATACAACGCACATTAAAGTATATAAAGTATGTAACGCATAATAAAGTATTACATATAATAAAGTAAAGAATATTTAATTACAGATTGCTAATTTATGTCTAATAGCACGGAACATTGTTCAGATATAAAATAATTAATGTAAATAATACAAATAATAACATAAAATAATACATGACGACTGGAATTGTACTATAGTAATAATTTATTAGTCAGACAGTTTCAAAAATCCATTGTACGGGAAACCTCAGTCCAAAATGATTCCATGAAACCAATAAAATGAAAGTTGTCTTCCAATGATATTTATTTGTTGATCTAAAGAACAAAGTCTAGTCTCTTTCTTCTGAATTATATTTGAATTGTACAAAATTCTATATGATAAGTTACGAAAAGTTTTATTTTAAAAATATATTTGAAGATAATTTATTGCTTTGTACACGAGAAAATAAGTCATGAAATTTATTGTGAAACTCTTTTGTGACGGATATTTTTCAAAAAATGTTGTCTGATAGCCGTTTGAACAAATCTTTTTAAACTTTGATTACGTTATTCCATGAAACTGTCATTGTTAATAAAATTTGTGATGCTTATAGTATATTGGTGAAATATACGAAAATATTTCATATATATTTTTGGACTTAAAATAATTTCATATCTATTTTTGTTTAAATTATTATAATATTCAAAAAATTTTATTGTTTGAAACTCTTTTTTATTAAAACAGGAAAATCAATTGAATCAAACAATTTAAAATTGTCTGCAGATAATTTTCATCCTTAACTCATAAATAGTTAATTTACCAACGATTCGAATTTTGGTCATAATTTATTAATAAAAATGCGAAAAAAATACAGATAGTATTGGCATATATTCATATAGCCCTATACTTTCAAATTTCTCGTTTAGTGCCCTTTCAAAACCTGGCATGTTTTGATAATAATTCTTTCTACGTATTCTTGTTATGTAATAATAAATTGTTGGGAATAATATAAAATTTATTTTTTAAAAAATAATTAGAATGAAAACAATGTCAGGAAATTAAAAAAAAACAAGTCATTGCCAAATATAAGAGAAAAATAATTCAAAAAAAAAGTTAAAATAGTCTTCAAGCAACGAAATATTTATATATTTTTTATTTAAAAATCATACGAATTTATTTAATCATAAAATTATGAAAAAGCGATTAAAATTGAAAGGAGAATTGCACTGAAATGAGATTAAAGGAAAAAATTGTTGAATTTTCAAAGCTTATAAAAATATTCCTTATACAAAAAATTTACTCTGAAACTAATGCGTAAAAATGACACAATTTCAGAGTTGCTAATTAATTGAATTTTGAACTAACTTTGTTATTTTAAAAATTGATGGTACAACATTTTTTCCTTAAATGATTCATGTGCAAACTTTTGATGAATTTGGCCAACTGTTCATGAGGAATTTTAGAACATGCATCCAAACATAGCTAAGATTACTTTTATTTAAGTTAAAATTTTAATTATTTATGGATTGTCGTCGAAGATGACATGTTTAACTTATCCCCAAAAGAGCCTCATATTTGCACACAATAAAAATTCAATTTTTTAGGGAAGTTTTATACTGTATCCAAACTACAGTAAATCAAGAAACTTATTTGTTCAAAAAATTCCTTTACTGCTGAATTTGATTTGCTTTGCTTTAAAGGAACATCATTGGAAAAAAATTATTAGAAATCGAAGCAACTCTTGGGAGAGGCAGAGAACCATCAAGCCATAATGTAAATCCATGGCACTTCTTTAAAAAGTTTTACTATTACCCAAGCGCTTTATTGCGCTTTTTCAAAGAGCTCAAAGGCCAAAAAAAAAAAAAAAAAATAAGGCCGGTGTCATCAAAGAAGCTCAAAAATAAGAAAATTACAATAAAACTGAAATTGTGAAGGGAAGGAGAAAAAAAAAAAAGATTCGAAGAAGTATACACCCAAACTAAAAAAAATCAGTTTTTAAAGGTATCCATTCTGTTATCGCCTGGGGTCATGAAAAACTGGAGCATTTTTCGCTAAAAAACTTTTATCGTAGTCACCGGAACCCACTTTTCAAAGAAGTCCCACTTTATAGCCAGATGAAAAGAGTTGGACGATTGTGACGTCAGAACACAATGCCTCGTGTCAACAATGCTTCAGGCACGTCGCTTAAATTCAGTACCCCTTTTTTATTATATCTTTTTCTTCCCACCATGCTGAGATCCTCGCGTCTATGCGAGAGGCATTGTCAAATGACGAAGACGATCCTTTGGCGTTTTATTGCATTTATCTATTTCGTTTTATTGTGCGTTTTTGATTTTTGATGTGACTTGGACTTTTTGGGGAAAATCGGATTTAGTGACATGTTGTTTGCTGTGTATATATATATATATATATATACTTTTTTATTTGCGCGTATGTTTGAGAAAGAAATAAAGTCGAATTTCTTCTTTTCTTTCCAATTGAAAAGGATTGTTGGAAGATTGGAAGAAAAATTTCGGCATTGGCATGCATTTTTTTAGAGAAGAAAGATAAGAAATATGAATTCAGAGAGTACAAATAAGGTTTTATGTTGCAGAGGTAGTTGGCGTTAACATTTGTAAGGTAAATATTTAAGAAATAGATCGGAGCTTTTTCCTGTATTTTTTTGCATAACATAAAGTTAAATGAACACGTTTTTTAAAGCTTCCGTTAGGAAATTTTATCTTATACTATAATACGAGAAATGGTTGCCAAGTCGAAAATCGCCCCAGAATTAATAAACTCCGGTAAACTTGGGGGTCTGGGGTTTTTGGCCACGAGGAATCGATTGGCGCCGGTTTTGAAGCGCTACGGTCAAGCAGTTCGGAGTTACAGATAGGATATTTTCAAACTTTATTAGTTCGCCATTTTGACTAATAGGTTTCAAGCGGTAACGTGCTGCCATCTATAGCCAATTTGGCGAACTAATAAAGTTTCCAGAAGATGATCCGGAACTCAAGGAACTGATCTCGAAATGGATGATCCATAACCCGTGTGGTGATATGAACCCAAACGCTCCGTGCATGGTCAGAAAACATGGAAGAGACCAGTGCAGATTGGGATTTCCAATGGAACATCAAGACATGACATCGCTGGTGGACGATGAAAAGCCGAGGTTTAACCGGTTATCTTTTCACCAATGGTTTCACAAATTTTCTTATGGCATGTATTGTTTTGATAAATCACAATTGAAAATTTAAATCTTCGAGTTAGCTTCGATGTCTGTTTTCTCCGAGCGGAGCTCGGTCACCCGCTGGTGTATTAAAAAACCAACCTATCCTTTAAAATGATTTTGCCTTTGAAATGCTAACGATTTTCCTTACATTAAAAATATTTAGTATAAGTAAATTCAAACCTTAATTTTATGCTTTCTTATACGGTTTTATATAAGCTAATAATTGATAACAGCGATCAAAGGCAGATAACGAAATAAGCATCGATACTGTATCTCCTGAATCTATATCCCATCAGTGGTTGGACTTTTGATTAAAAATTTATAATTTACGATAAAACATGCGCAGAAGATGTTTTCGATAAAATCAGGCGGCCTCAGTTCTGAGTCTTAGTTCCTGAAAAAAACCTCGGAGCTTTTAAATGTTTAAAAAAGGCACATGGATAAATAATGGAACTTTGTTACCACAAATTTCAAGTTTTTATGTGAGATTTTTGTAAGTCATATGGTATCAATCCAAAGAAAAACATTTTCTTGCGTGACATATTTCGCAATCATCAACATTTAGAAAAAGATGGTTTTTGATTACCTCACAACAAATCGAGTTCTAAAATATTTTTTTCCCCGAGGACAGAATTATTTCGTTGAAAAACCAATTTAAACTGTTTATTACTTGACTATCGCATTATGCATGCGTTGATATTTAGAAAACATTTTTTTTTTTTCAATCTCAAAATCATTCGAACTCCAAAATGTTATCTCAAGGACGGATTTTTAAAATTTTTTATTTATATATTTTCAGAAAATCTGGTTTAAACTAGTTTGATATCTTTTTAGCTGTTTCGCTTTTATTCCCATTTTCTTCAATGTTCTTCTTCGGGCGATACCTTTTTACGACCCGCCCTTTATTACCTGATAGGAGAACTGGGTATATTTTGGACATTCGCACCAAGTTGTAATTTTTTTTTGGCAATAACTCGCCAAATGTAACAAACCTTTTTATTACTTTCTAATAACCCTAAGTGAAAAAATCCTGCCTCGAAAATAATAAATCACCATTTTTCTGACTATGTAAAAGTAATCTATCTTTTGATTGAGTAACTTTATAATTTCGTATCCACACATTAAATGTGAAAACTCTGTACCAAATTTCATCTATCCGGCTTTTGTTTTCAGCTTGCGAAAATTTTGTTTTGTCGTCATAGTGAATGAAAATCGATAATGAAGTCCACCGTTGTTGTCAGCGTGCTCACATGTCCCAGACAAAGTCCCATGAAATGAGTGTTATTTAAAATTTGATATAAATCTGCTAATTTGGTGTTAAGGCCAAAATTGGCATACAGACATTTTTCTGGCATCCAGCTTAGTGTTTTCAAATTATCGTGCTCACATAATCTCAAGAATTTATTTCTGAGATTCAGGAAGGTTTAAAAAGTAGAATTTAGTCACATTCTTGAATTCGAATTTTTTTTATGTTAACAATAATATTTTGTATACACTGAAGTGACAAAAGTCATGGGGTGACTGTTAATATCGTGTCGGTCCTCCTTTTGCCCGGAGAAGTGCAACAACTCGACGTGTCATGGAGTCCACAAGTCGTTGGAAGTCCTCTGCAGGAATATTGAGCCATGCTGTCTGTATAGACGTCCATAATTGTGAAAGTGTGGATGGTGCAGGAGTTTGGACACGAACGGACCTTTCGATGATGTCCCATAAATGCTGGATGGGATTCATATCGGGCTATCTAGGTGGCCAGATTATGCGCTGGAATTGTCCAGAATGTTCTTCAAACCAATCGTGAACAGTTCTGGTCCCGTGACATGGCGCATTGTCATCCATAAAAATCTCATCGTTGTGTGGGTACGTGAAGTCCATGAATGGCTGCAAGTGATCTGCAAGCAGCTGAACATAACCATTTCCAGTCAATGATCGGTTCAGTTGCACCAGAGGACCGAGTCCATGGCATGTAAAAACAGCCCACACCATTATGCAGCCACCATCAGCTTGAACAGTGCCTTGCTGACAGTTTGGGTCCATGGCTTCGTGGGGTCTGCGCCACACTCGAACTCTACCATCAGCTCGTAACAACTGAAATCGTGACTCATCTGAGTCGCTGCAGGCGATGTCGTGCTGTCAGTAAAGGCACTCGAGTCAGTCTTCTGCTATCATAGCCCAAAGAAGACAAATTTCGCCGCACAGTCCTATCGGACACGTCCCTCGTACGTCCCACATTGATTCCTGCAGTTATTTGACGAAGTGTTGCGTGTCTATTAACATTGACCATTCTACACAGACGTCGGCGGTCTCGGTCGTTAAGTGCAGGTGGTCGCCCACACCGCTGTCCATGATAGGATGTGATGCCTGAAATTTCATACTCTCGGCATACTCTTGATACTGTGGATCTCGGAATGTTGAATTCACTAACGATATCCGCAATGGAATGACCCATGCGTCTAGCTCCAACTAACATCCCACGTTCAAAGTCTGTTAATTCTCGTCGTGCCGCCATAAATCACGAAAAACCTATTCACATGAATAACTTGAACACAAATGAAAGCTCTGGAAAACGAACTGCGCATTTATACTTCTTCGCTGCAATACTACCACCATCTGTATATTTGCATATTGCTATCCCACGACTTTTGTCACTTCAGTGTAGATTCTTACAAGATAGTAAAAATCCCAAAAATTATATGAAAAGTAATTTTTTAAAGAATTTAAAAACCCCAAAGAACCAAAACCATAGTATTAATCATTAGTCCTGTTTCGCCAATTTTTATTTCGTATGCAAATTTGTCACCAGCAAATATGCCATCAATGGGCAACTACCCACCTGTACACCCTATTTTTAAAGAAAGTCAAAAATTTTTCAACTTAACTGTACATCCCTATGGAGAGAAAAAAACTGTATAAAAAACTCCAAATACTTGTCCTGACATCAAAAACTTTTATTAAATAAATCGTATTTCATTGAAATAATTTATTAAACGTCAGATATTTATTTTGCAAGAAACAATATAAACTTTGGCAATAACTCATCAGTTAGTGCCAAACTCTTGCTCCCCTAATCCTGTGTTGATGATAAAATTTGTTGCATGATAAAATTTCATCAAAATAGAAATCCAGCCAATCATCTTAAGAATCAATCATAATCAGTTTGCAGGCATTTCTATGTACTTAGAGGCCATTACATTTTATATTCAAATGTCATATAATAAAAATTACTCTTTTGTTTTCATAAAATATAATTCAGTGAAAATGGTTGCCATAGCATGAATAATACTATTAATGTAGAACAATTAGATCCAAAAACTGTCTGTAAAAAGTTTAGAATCTTAGAGTAAGATCCGATTGAAAATCTTGAAACTGAAAGATGTACAGAGAATATTACAATCATGAAGACTCTTATTTATATGAAAGCAAGAAATAAAAAAAAAACAATTGGAGGTAAAAGCAATCGAATAGATGCCAAGGTGCTACAGAAGAAAATCAGAGAAGAAAATATCTGGTGAAAAAGAAAACGTCATTAGTTGATGGTGTTTAGTAAAAAATAAAGAAAAAAATTAACACAAAAATTAATCTATTATAAACTAGTTTTATTTAATAACGGCAGACTAAATTAGTTTATGTTGCTATAGCGATCACGATAATTTGATTAAATTTCAACCAACCGTCTGGCCACAATTTTACTCTACAGAAGTTAATTTATTTATATGCTAGAAGGCGACTGAAGGTAAAATTCCTAATGGAGCTATTTGGTGCAGAATCTTTCAATTTTTAATGAATTAACAGGTCAAATCCATTAAAATCTGACTTAGATTGAAAGCCCTGTCTACGGTAATGACATCTTGCCAAAAGTTCAAATAGATGAGAAATATAAAGGGTAAAATAAAGACAATAAGCAATTTAGAAATCTAATTCATAATATAATAACTAGATACTATATGTAACCAGAGTAAATGTTTTAAAAGCATGTAGAGTTGAAATTTAATTTTATCTTGTGAATAAAAACGAATTTTTGTTTGCTAATACCTTATGCGCTACCGTATTGTTCCACCGATTCCGATGAAACTTGTTCAACTTATTTCTTCCACTTGCGTGAAGGTAATATTTTAAACTTGACGAAAGACAAAGTTACATGACATTCGGAGTTAATCGCACATTAATTTAGTTTAGTTATAGTAGCGTCCCGTTATAAAACAACACTAAGGCTATTTTAGAACGGAACAAGTCATTTTGAACCACGGTCAGATGACGAGGACGACACCTGAACAGGCACTCCCCTCTCCACACCAGTGGGACGACGTTTGGTCTGACAGATTTAGCGTGTAAGAGACCCCCTCACTCGACGCTTCTTCGGTGAAATCGAGTCTCGAACCTGAAACCCTCCGGTTCCGAAGCCGATGCCTTACCACTAGGCCACCGCGGCCCGAGTTAATCGCACATATGGAGTTAAAAGCGCATACAATCAAAATAAAATTATAATTGATACGAATCAATGTGAGGGAAATGAAATTGAAAATATTTAGTGAAAGCTCTAATTTTTTCTTCTCATTAACGAATAGTCATTTTCACAGAGTGATGCCATTCAATGTTTACAATATTTCGACTGCTGAAGACCGCACATATTATTCAGGGCTTATTATAAAAAATAGAAGTATTATTATCGATTCCAATCAATTTAAGTTTTATATCAAGGAAATTTTCCAGTGCAAACAATAATTTTTCAATTTATCCAATGAATCGAAGAACGATATTTCGGTTATACAAACATTTATCATGTCGATTGCTGTGATGACAAAAAATAGGTCCCCAAGAACCACTTAACAGATCTATCAGAGCAGCACGTAGAAAAAAGCAGATTTGAATTTCCTAAACAAGCAAGGAATGACAAGCGATCAATAAAGCGGATTGTTTAAAAATTGCAAAATCAAGTACTTCAGAATTTCAATATTAACATGCAGCAAGAATCAAAAGACAACGTTTAAATCTACTTAATCACGTCATAAGAATGAAAAGTTTGTGATAAGAAACGAGGGAATTATTTTTTAAAAAAGCCAGTTGGAGAAGATGTGCTCATTCCACGCATTCCCATTATTCCCACCGACTTGCCTTTTAATTTTCCACTATTGCAGTTCCCCATTCGACTTGCATTCTCAATTACTATCAATAAGGCAGAAGTCATTTCAAGTATACGGATTGAATTTATAAAATTCATGCTTTTCACATTGCCAGTTGTATGTTTGATGCTTACGAATCTGATAACCAAGAAATTTATTTACTTCTGTTGAAGACGGTAAATCAACAAACATTGTCTTGCCTGAAGTATACTCGAATAATAAAGTAAAAAAATAAGAATAAGTATTAGATTCACTTCTATTACTTCCATTCAATTTCAATAATTTTATTCATTGCCGATAAGGAAACAAATATTGTTTCTATCATACCTAATTTTAAAAAAACAGCTAATTTATATTTCAAACCATATTTCAAAATTACTTCTTCTATGGTAGCAACGCACCGGGTACCAGCTAGTAATTAATAAATGTTTCATATAATTATATTAATGAAATATTTGATCAAATCACTCTTATATCCTTGAATTACCCATATTTCCTCATATCCCCAAAACTTACTCATCTGCATGAAACCCAACTCTTCCGCTTCCGGTAGTGCGATAAAGAACACCAACCCTATCCTTGGTTTCGTTGCCAAACACGAGAAAGTAATCCGAAGTCAATTTTATCACACCATCGCAGTGTGAATCCTAACTGGAAATTACGGTTGGTAGCTGTCAGGAGTCCATTTTTGTTTCACATCAGATACGTCCATCATCCGTGGTCTTCCCTTTTAAAGGCGTCTGAGTCACTGGATTCGGTGCTGCCTCTCTGCAGCGCGCAGCTAATAGGGGTCGACAGCGGAAAGCGCTGCTGTGGTGGTCTGTTTTAAAAGACGGAATGATGGCTAAAGTTGAAAGTGTGTAATTAGTTTCGTAGAGTATTGATCAGAAATAAGGGTTGTGAGTTGCTTCTAGATATATGGAATCATAATCTGTCTTAAAAAAAGAAATAAACAGAGGTTGTATTGGTAAAGATATCTGGAAGTCAAGAACTTCTAAATTGGATTTTTTTTACAAGATGGCCCAGAAATACTAAATGATATAAAATGAAAATAACTTTTACAAGCACATGTCTTTTTGTTATCATTCCGCTCAATTTTAAACAAAATTATCAGAAATCAAATTTGTTAAAAGTATAAAAGTAATCTATACTCATAATAAAGCTCAATGTGCGTGTGTGTGTGTGTGTGTGTGTGTGTTGGCGCTCTACTGGCCAGACCGTTGGACCTACAGCTACCAAATTTGGTACATTTGTACCTTGGAGGTCCGGAATGTGCACCTCGGAGCCCTTTTTCCGAATTTTTAATTAGAATTTGAATTAATTAAAATGTAAGCGAAATTTCGACGTTTTTCCGCCATAACTTCCGAAAATATTATCGCACAAATATGATTTTAACATCAATTTAAAGATTTAAAAAAATTAGCTTTCAACTGGTATCAGTGTTTTAATGAATAACTCAAGCTTCTATTTTTAACGAATTTTTAAAGAAATATTTTAACCATGTGTTTTTTAGCACGTGACTGGATAAAATAAAAGAAAACAATGACGGAAGTTCAAATAAAAACAAAACTTTCATCGTAAATCAAGTCTAAAGAAATGATACTTTCAGCACGTGACTGGATAAAATAAAATAAACATAAAATGTGATATTTTCTACAAAAATAAATGCAAAGCAGAGGTTTCTATAATCTTTTGCAATATCTAAATCATTTATTCAACAAATCTTCTTTATTTATGGTAAATCTGATTGAATTTAGACAGAATATGCATTACACTCCCGACTATGGCATATTATATAATCGTTTGCAATATCTGTATCATTAATTCCATAATTTTTTTTCCATTATAAAATGTGATAGTTTCTAAAAACATAAATGCAAAGCCAAGTTTTCTATAATCTTTTGAAACATCTAAATCATTTATTCAATCTTTTTTTTCCTTTTTCGATCTTTTTAAAAAAAACATATTTAATATTTTGGCAACACCACGAAAAAAAAACATTTTTAATTTCTGGCCAATCAATGCCCGGCATTACTTCAAGGCTAATGAATATGTGATTCAATTGAAATTTTTTGAACGCATTACTCAAGGCGAACCAGCTGGTCGCCAAAGGCGGCTAGTATAAAATATTTAAAAAATGAAATTATTCATTTGATTACATTAAATATAATGTAACATATCATTATAAATCAAAATCATTGGAAATATAAAAATAATTTTTAAAAAAGTTATTATACTTAATAAAATTATTTAAAAGGTTATTGTATATTTAAAAAATGAAATCATAAAATTGTTTTATTTTTCTGAATTTCAAATAAATGAAACCTTTTAAACAATTCAACTAAAAATAATGAATGTTTTTAAAACGTATTCTTTAAAATTCTTGTGTTTTTTTACTAATTAGGAAAAAAATAGTAAATTTTACTCTTTGATGGAACGAAATATATAAATATCTTAGAGTTGATCTACAAATCTTAAAATTTTTTCGAACCCTGTAGTTCTCAATTATGTATCCTTTATCTGTATTTTTCTTTATATTCACATTAAATTTACGCATTCAATAACTATCTAACACCTACTGTTCAAAATATATCTAAGATAGTTATATGTAATTTTATGCACCGTTATTATTCACTTTAATTCATTTTAAAATTCGCGTTTTGAATGCTTCAATGAATCTGTACAACAAACTCGATATTTTTATCTACAATAATGGAAATGCGCATACAAAAATAGTGCTTCGAAAAACTTTAACCAGCGCAGTTAAACAAAATATTTTATAATATAAACATATCAGTCTTTATCAATGAGCATTATCCATTTCATTTGAAAATGAAAGTTAATTTTACCATTTCAAGGAAACTAAGTTCAAAAATGAACCAATTTAAACTTGATGTATCATATCTATTGCCTTCATAATTGTTAAATTCCTGATATTCTTGGCCATTTAAATTTTATCAGTATTCTAAAATGAGCTGGTACTGAAAATGATTGGCACATAATGTATTGCTTGAAAGTTGTAAAGTTCAGGGAATATTTCTACAAATTAAGATATTTGGCCTAAATATGTGGTTGAAGTTCAATAAATACATTTCTCTAAGAATTGAGGTATGGTATAAATTTAAAAAGACCTAATAATGCTCTCGCATTGTACTTTGATGTGGAAAAATGGCACAACAGCAATTTTATTGGTTTGATTTGTTGAACCGGACTTCAAAAGTAGAATTTTTGCTTCGAATCCGGAAATATTATTGGATAAGGGGGGGAGGAGAGGATTAGGCGGAAGTTGGCTTTTCATTTATAAATAAAAAGCTATTAATCGGATCAAAAAACATTAGAATTATAAAAAGTACAGATATTGAAAATACCTACAAAAAGAGCTTCCAAATATTATGATTGCTTAATTAGACCACTAGTAAATTTCGATAAAATGTTTTTTATTTAATCAAAATTTTTGAAATTCTATATAAATACATATATTGGAGAAAAGAAAATTAGTAACAATTTCAGACTCGTATCTGTATTACATTTTGAAAAATTTGACATTAAAAAAATAGAAGGATGTTTAAAAATGCATATTAGTACTTTCTTGACAATCAAAATCTGCAAACGGAAAAATAATCCGACTCTAAATCTTTGATTTCAAATATTGTCCTAATAGCCTATTCAAAAAAAAATCTAACGAAAATTAAATTTGAAAGTAACATTTTACTACAGTTAGTAAGTTTGATTTTATTTTCCATTGACTATCAGAACGCAAACTCCGTTATTTAATGTTTTTTCCAAAATCAATCATCAATAAGCAAGAGTGTTTTTTTCTTGAATGTAATTTTCTTCACGTTTTTTAATTAAAAATATACCACTATGAAATCGTTTAAAATCGGAGATTAAAATTTTTAGAGTATTTTTTTTGTCTTCAAATTCTGCTTGATAGAAAAGTATTAATAGACAATCTGGTTTTTTTTTCAACTATTTCGAATTTTAAGAAAAAAAATAATCGAGACGTCTCTCTGAAATTGCTTCGAGTTATTTCCTTGTATATTTGTTCCTTGTTTCGAGTTATTTCCTTACTTAAATAGAGGGCTAAAGAATTATCCCAGAATGAAAAATAATTTAACATATTTCCAAATTTTCTCTTTTTTAAAAGTCTGCTTCCAACCAAATTAAGCTTTCATAACATTCAGCACCTCCTTTTGTAGATATTTTTAATCCTTTGCACTAAGATGGTGACTGTAACTATTAAAGACGATGCATCATTTTGACGTTTTATTTATTCTTTTAATATTTACTGTTGAAAATGCTAATAGAATTGTACAAACGATGTAACTTACTTTTCGAGGAAATTCAACTTAAAACAAATATAGATATTTATTTTTTCGGAACACTAAACAAGGCAAGTATTTGAGACTATAACCATGCATCGAATTATATACCCGAGTGCAAAAAATTAATAACTAATATTTTAAATTTAAGTTGCGTTTCTCACATTATTGGTATTTTATTTAAACACGAAAAATTGATGCTAAAATTCTTCTCCATATCCCACCTCTTATGCTGTAGCATATCTGGGCGTAAAGTTTCTATTTTGGATGGTTAGTTCAAATACTTAAACTAATAAAACTTCTGTGCTAGACAAAAATTTCCGTAAACAACTGCAGAAACATTTATTAGTAAAATTAATGGATGTTTCTCTGAATCTAAGCTCAAAACTATTAATATGTTTTTTTCTATTTTTTTCCTTTCTATTTCATCCAAATGTCTGTTCTTATAAGAATAGTTTAATACTTTTGGGATAGTTTTTCTTTTCTTTTAAGATGCATGTTACAACAGAAATGAAACATACGAGTTCAATTTAGTTATATTAACGTCCCGTTATAAAGCAACACTAGGGCTACTTTGGGATGGACCTCATAATCTTAAACCAAGGTCAGATGACGAGGATGACACCTGAACCGACAGCCTTCTTCTCCACACTACACCAGTGAGAGGGCGTTTGGTCCTGACGAATTTAAGGTGCAACGAACCCCCTCACACGACGGCTCTTCGGTGAAATCATGAGCTATGGAGTTTCAGGTTTGAGACCTGAGCCGAGATCTTACCACTAGGCCACGGTGACTTGAAAAATATGAATCAAGACTAATGATTAACTCCCAAAATCTATACTTATAATAAAGCTCAATGTGTGTGTGTGTGTGTGCGTGTGTGTCTGTGTTGGCGCTCTACAGGTCAGACGGTTGGACCTACAACAACCAAATTTGGTACATGTATACCTTGGAGATTCGGAATGTGCACCTCGGAGCCCTTTTTTCGAATTTTTAATTAGAATTTGAATTAATTAAAATTTAAGTGAAATTTCTACGTTTTCCCCCTATAACTTCCGAAAATATTATCGCACAAACATGATTTTAACATCAATTTAAAGATTTAAAAAATTAGCTTTCTCATGGTATCAGTGTTTTAATGTATAACTTAAGCCTCTATTTTTAACGAATTTTTAAAGAAATATTTTAACCATGTGTTTTTGAGCACGTGACTGGATAAAATAAAAGAAAACAATGACGGAAGTTCAAATAATAAAAAAAAACTATCATCGTAAATCAAGTCTAAAGAAATGATACTTTTAGCACGTGACTGGATAAAATAAAAGAAACATAAAATGTGATATTTTCTAAAAAAAATAAATAATCGTTTGCAATATCTAAATCATTTATTCAACAAATCTTCTTTATTTATGGTAAATCTGATTGAATTTAGACAGGATATGCATTGAAATCCCGACTTAATGGCATATTTATGTAATCGTTTGCATTATCTGTATCATTAATTCAAAAACATTTTTTACATTATAAAATGTTATAGTTTCTAAAAAAATAAATGCAAAGCCAAGGTTTCTATAATCGTTTGCAACATCTATATCATTTATTCAATATTTTTTTTTCCTTTTTCGCTTTCTTTAAAAAAACACATTTAATATTGAAGCATCACAGAAAAAAAAACATTTTTAATTTCAGGCCAATTAATGCCCAGAATTGCTTCAAGGCTAATGTATATGTGACTTAATTAAAAATTATAGAACGCATTATTCATGGCGAACCAGCTGGTCGCCAAAGGCGGCTAGTAAAAGATTAAAATAATGAATAAAGAAATAGAATGCGAAATAATAAAATAATAAATCGGAAAATCAATATTTATATTTGTTCACACGAATTAGAAATTCGAGTGGACAAATATAACTACATTAATAATTAAAATAATTTTTATCTTATTTCTCCTATTATTAATGTTTAAGTGAATATAAGAAAAGGAAATCATTTCATAACAAACAGTTTAGAGTGAAAACTCACTTCTTCCTATTTGAATAGAATGTCACGATTAATTTATATTGCGATGCGTCTACTACAAAGAAAGCTTCAATATCAATTAAAAATCAACAGTTTTTTATAGATATCAAATTATTGTATTTAGATATAGTATATATCAAATTGAAACATTTCCGGAAAACCTTCCTTGATCAAAATTTTCAGAAAAAAATCTCAATTTCTTTCTATCTTTCTGGAATGTTCGTATTAATTATAAATTAAAACACACATTTAATGTAGAACTTTCAAAATTAATTTAAAATTTAGTAGTTTCCTAAACTATGCATTAAATATTATCCATTTTATTTAAACACTATTGACAATTTATTTAGTTTTAGAAATTTCTATGAATCTCATATGCAGATAATTGCCTAAAAACATGATCCAGTATTCCCGAAAATATACAGAATAGAAAAGAAAAATTTCGTGCCTTTCCATTAGTTGATGCAACAGAACCCACTTAATCCTCTTGCGATAGATGTATGCTCCACGACGAAAAATAATCCATCAGCTTATGAGGAGCTTACTGCTGATATACAGTCGCTTCATCATAAGAGCATTCCACGTCGAATGCATGAACTCCCGCGTCACGTGTACGGTTAAGGTCGCAGTTAATATCCATATTCATTTGTAAGAATCAAATAAAAAGGAATATTTCGCAATAAATGTCGAATTTCGAAACATATTTTGAAAATCGTTTGCGATTCGATCGAAGCTATCATTTCGGATTTGCATGAGATGGCGTATTTACGAATATATATGAGAAATATTTAGAATTAGATATATATTTGGAAAGTGGAATTGGATCGAAGAAAGGATTCAGAAACGAATTATTAGAATACATAGTATATTTTTGAGAAATGCATATCAAACTGATTCGAAAAAAATGTTCAAAAGTGGAATATTAACATCCAGGAGTTATTTTATATTAATAGATGTTTAGACATTTGTTTAGAATAATTAAATAATTTTAAAATGCAATAGAAACATCAAATTGTAAAATGGAAAACAAATCTCATAAAAAAATTTATAATCATCTTAACTGCAACCATATTTTTAAAATCTTTCCGAATAATCAGTTTTAATTGAAAACGATATTTTTGAAATTTTTTAGCTAATATTGTTGAATTATATTTATAATCGAACAAAACATTTCATAATATTCTTATGTTTTGTTCTTTATCCTTGCAATTGCAAAACAGTCTTTTTGATATTTCTAAGAATTTTAAAATTTCGCTTAATATCCAAACAATTATATCTTTACACATATTAATCTTCCAGATATCTACAAAATCATTTAAGATTTAGTTCTCTAACATTCTTAATTCATTCTGAACATCATTTAATATTTAGTTTTACTTAAAGTTGAAATGTAAATATTTTAAAATGAATAAAGTGAAATAGAATAAGTATAATTAAGTGAATGTAATGAATGTTTCAAAAAAATATAGTACAACTATATTCAAATTTTAATTTGATAAGGTTTTCAAGCATACTATCTGCAAAATGCGACATTCCTTAAATGACATTCAGGATTTGGAATTCATGGTCTATTGAACACAAAGCTACATAATTTGGAGCATAGTTTCATTTTCGGTATTAGATGCTTAGTTTGAAAGAATTTTCTAAAATTTGATTGAAAATGTCAATACTAATTTAAATTTAATTTAATTTTTTCCATTAAAAATAATCGATAATTTTGCAATTTCTTTCAATAATGTCAGAACATATTATTGCCCTAAAATTATTTACATTTTGAAATTAAAAAAATATGCGTAGTTTTCCAGTTATGTCAATTATTTACAGACTGTTTTTAAGCAAGTTTAAATATATCAAAAAAAGATTTAAGAATATATAATTATCTTATTTAAATTATTCACGTTGCTGGAATACTGAGTATACAATTTGCTTGTCTGAACCACTAGTGTAATTAATTGTAATTTTACATGTATAAAAGGAAGGGGAACAAATTTAGACTAATTTATTATCATTCTGAGATATTTTAGATTAAAACTCTAAATCTTCTAGATTTTTCCTCAAGAAATCTTCACAAATAGATAAATCTCAGATATTTAGTTTAAAAATTTTCTCCCATTTCATTACTTAGGCCAATTAATCGATTCAATCTAATCATAATTCATATGTGTATGTAAAATTGCCTATTTATAATGATTGCTTGTATAATTAATGTGTATAATTTGACTAAGCGTTAATTTTCTTCCGATACAATATGTTTTTCCAAAATATCATTAATTTCAAAGAATTCTCTCAAACATTTCTCTCATAAAGAACATTGGTTAATTATACCAAAAAAGGTTGACTAATGCATACTTTTATCAGATTAATATGCAAATTTAAAGATATACTGGTTGATATACTTTTCTCTGATTTAAAATACTTTTGTCAAAACTTTTTCATGACAAAAGTATGTTTCTATAAAATATTATAATACACGATTTATTTTATTTTATTGCATCCCTAAAGGCAAGCATTATGTACAAACAGAAGCGACGAGCGCAACACAGAATGAAATGAGGAGAAGCTGATGAAAACTTTTATCCCTGTGGATATATACTGTGAGATTTTAGTAGGGATTTCCACCAAGCGTCAATCATAGTCAAAGGAATCATAGGGATCTTTTAGAAGAATTTGTGTAAGTCAGCAATATTTTATCCCTTCACTCGGAGAGTAAGAACTTGTCATCTTTTAGCCTATTCAGCAATTTTAGAACTCATATTGAATAAATGAAATATTAAAAAAAATGGAATAGAATCAGAAAATAAGGGATTAAGAATGAAATTAATATGGGCTAAATTCAGAAAAGATGACGAAATTAATTAAACTTAAATTAGATTTTAAAATATCATTAAACACACACACACACACACACACACACACATACACATACACACACACACATATATATATATAGATATACACACATGCATACAAGAATTGCACGTTTAAAGTTATAAGATATGATTTAGTAAAGATACAATTGGCATTAACGGTAAAGAATGTTATATAAACAATCCTGAGCAAAATTGTGCCGATGATGGGAGAATTATTACAATTAATATTGTAAAAAATATCTCATTGTAGCTGGAAAGCAATATCTTAACTATTAATAAACATATATAATGTTTATGAAAAGTATCAGTTTCTTTATTTGTTACAGTCAGTTCCCACCAAATGACCGAAATCTCCTACCAATTACTTACCATTTACTCGGACATTAAACCAAAAGCATCGCCTTAGATGTCCAAGCAACAGCAGACCACTAAAAACGCCATCGCTATGTCTGCAAACTATGACCATCCCGAAGCCAGTGAGGGGGATAAAACTTCCTTAATGACTACCCAGGGAATGACCGACTCCAGGCAAACTGCCTGTCCAGCGCGCTTCAACTGCACTTTGCTGCAGTCATTGAAAAGAATTTTTCTCAGTTTACTTGTTTATATCTTCGTAAGAAATGATCCCAGCCTTGTTTTTGTGAGGTCCGCAGAGATCAGAGATTGCTTGCGCGGTAGATAAATCTCAACTTCTTGCCGTAATCTTTAGAGGGTTTGGAGAATTCTTCGCCGTGGCCAGGTGGGAGGGATGTTAGTTGAATTGAATTTGTGCCGAGGGAGTAGGGAATCGAATATGGACCGGGGTGCTTAATACAGAATGCCCTTAGTTCTGGATTCCCAAGGCGATGTAGTGAGGCTTTGTTGGTCTCGCAAGAAGATGTTATTAGATTGCAGAAGATATATTTGGGTCCGGACGTTTTTATTTGAAATGAAAATTAAGCTTTATGACTTTTGTTTTATTGTTTTTCTTCGATATGAAGTATTGTATAGAGAAAGTGCTGCTATCACAAAATGCTTTGATCAGAAGCTGCACTCTTAGTACGAAAAAAAAAAAACAGTCCTGTAAACGGAAAAAAAGAAACTTTTTTTGTTGGGAATGGAGTATATTCTGTGCTAGTGAAACTTTATATATATTTGACCAGGATAACTAAAAATACAAGCTATATATAAAAAATTGGCAGGAGTGAAATACAATTTATTTAGCTTCTAAACTTTAATTATATATCAAATTGTAGTGTAAATTTGTAAATATGATGGTCCTTTTTGCATTTCTATATATGTTTATTAAAATAAGACAATCATAAATATTGATTCAGTACCTTCCATTAGTTAAATATATGCTTCAAATTGTGAACTAAATCAGTAACTTGAAAGGAAATGAATATTCCAAAATATTACATTTTTCTCTCCAGAATGAAATAAAGACATCATATCACATCATACTTTAAGAATTAATCAAATTTTAAAGCTAATAAAAAAGTATCAAGTCAAAGTTCAATTCCTAATAAAACTAGAGACGCACCAATTTCATTTTGAAATTCATCGTTTATATTGCCTTTACTCCTTGTAAAGCTTAGTTATAGATGATAAGCATAAGTTAGGAAATGTATGCAACTTTCAGCATAAATGTTGAAAATAATTTTGAATTTTATTATTAAAAATTATGATAACGCATACAGACACTTTGTATATTTTAATTATTGGCATATAAATTTATTTAGTCGTTTATGCAGCTAATATATTCTATTTGGGACAATTGTTGATATTCTAATTGTATGAACATAATAAATATATGAATTATCAAATGTGTTTCTTTTTGTATTCTTATCTCATTTTAATCATTCGATTGGTTTTTGGCTTTTAGAAACTCATCATTTAATAGAAAAGGAAACATTTTCATTTTTGAAAGGGTAATTCATAGCACTTATGACTTATTTACAGATTTAAACATAAAACTTCTAATATCGACATACTAATCGAATCACCATTGTATGTTACATATTTAATACGATCATTCACATTAATCATTCGATCATACACATTATTTTATACATATGATTTTTGTTCTGCACAGTCTTGACAGAAGTTACATTCATCGATAAAAAGCCATTATTGCATTCATCATTGATTGTTTACAGAAGTAATTTAAATGTCTGTGGTGACATCTTAATAAGCCAATAACTGCCTCTAAACATCAGTGGCCACTTTTGTATAGTGGATAAATTCCTCGGCTGCAAATCGAAAGATCACGAGTTTGATTCTTGGCGGAATTCAACGTACGCATTGGCACAATTTCAGCCAAGACACGCCAAATGTCCATAGGGTCGCAATCAATGTTTTCCTGTGAAAATCGCAAAAAAATATATAAAAAAACAGTCAGAAAGACCTTATGAATACAAAGAAAAAGAAGTCTTCTCGAATGCTAATTTTTCATGCATCCAAGGAAAAAAATACAACGAGCAAGTAAACATCAATGAACTTTGTAAAATTGATTATCATTAAACTTCATTCATAAACATGTCGGGTTACTCGAATTTGTCTAAAATGTGCTTCATGCACCATCATGCATTAACAAATTGTTCTGGCTTACAAATGTCTGTGTTCCTTGTATTAACCCTTTGCACTCGAAGGCTCCGGAGCGGAGCCATTTAAAATTGGTCTTCGAACTCGAGGGCTCCGCTACGGAGACAATGCCAATAATTTTCTGTTTTTAAATAAACACACTGTCAGCTTTAAAAACTGAAAATTATTGGCATTGTCTCTGTAGCGGAACCCACGAGTTCGAAGAACCCTCGAGTGCAAAGGGTTAAATCTGGAGGAACGTACTGGAAGAAAACAAGGCACTTTTTGCCACTCGGACAGAAGATACGATCGAAATTAATGACTCTGACCAGGTGTTAATATCAAACTTGTACGAAATAGACGAAATAGAGATGTAAGGATTTTCGCATGATCAAATGTGCTCATTGTGCGTGTTGAAGACGCCTTCTCACATAAAGCAGCTTCATCAGCGAACAAAGCTCTATCAGATGAGTATGCATATTCCTGTTTTGCATCAAGCACTCAGTGTGAGAACTCAACCCGATTTATTATTTTCATTGAAAAACATTAACTGCGACTCTATATTTTACGATAATATTTCTTCTTATTAATGTATACTATCCCCGCTCTAAATTTGTGATTCGAATTTGACGACACCAACTGAAAAATCGGTACCGATGTTGCAGCGACATTTTCGGGTGCCCATTTAAGTTTTTCTTGATTACCGTAAAAACACCTTTTTCACACTACACTCTACAAAAGAAAGTTTCCAAACCAAACTCTTATATCAAATTAAAGAATTTAAATTTCCTTACATTTTCTAAATTTTATTTTTGTTTACTAAATATTTTTGTAAATAAGGGTCCTAAACTACTTTTTCGTGTTCATAATTGACTACCCTCTGAATCATCAAATTGCATACTACCTACATAAAAAATACTTTCTAAAATGTGTTTTCACTTCAAAAAATTCGTAGTTGAAATATCATTTGCTATTTTTTAATTAATTTTTTACAGTTTCCAACAATTCTAGGATTCCCTATATTTTTGCGATTAGATTTTCTCCAATAGTTTAGATACCATTCTTTACAACGGTATTAGAATATGCCTAGTATATTTCATCTAAGGATGTAAATACCAAATATTCTAACACTCAATGCACCAAACGAATCACTGTGTACTAAGAGCTGAACATAGAATAGATTAAAAATTTTAACCAAAGAAAAAAAAAACGTAAATCCCCTCCCTCGATATAAAAGCTAAATACGTTATTATTCTATACAAATAGATATCCAACATATCACAAGGAATAAAGATACACAGTCCCAAAAAATTATTTTCATAATAACTTATTATTTACCATGCTTCTATTTTTTTAATAAAAAAAAGTGCAATTTTTCGACAAAATAACCCCGTTTTTCTGACACCATAAAACTCCACTCGAAACCTCCCCGCCAAGGAACCTTCTGCCCGAAAGGGTATCGGCGGGTTCAGCACCATTTATTTTCTCACCTTCCTATAAATCTTGCGAGGAGGACTGACCGTGTAATCGCTCGTCCCCAAAGACTTCGATAAAACTTACTTTCACTTAATATCGGCGATTTGCTCCCTTCCAGGGTGTTAAGAAGAATATTATTTTTCCTCCTTGGTCGATTCAATTATGGATGATAGGGGAGCAGACTGATGGAATGACCGATTGCCAAGGAAGGGATGAGATTAAAGGACGATCAAGAAAAGGACGTTTGTGAAAGAGGAAATATATGCAGATGTTGTCGTTGGATGGATTTTAGACTAGTTATTAGCAAATATGCCAGCTTTCTTTTAACTTCAACAATGCCGCTTGTGACATTATTTAACAATCTCTTTATATAAAACGCTGACGTAAGTGGAGCAGAAATTGTTGTTAATTCTTATTATAGAATTGCAGCAATTAAATGTAAGCATATCAATAAATGAAAGCTTCATCAAATTCAGCATTTTTACTCCTGCATTTGCCGGCGTACTGGCACAGGGGTAGCGTGTCTTCCCCGTGATCTGGGCATCCCTCTTTCGAGTCCCAGTTTGGGCATGATTGTTTTGTGTTTTATCTATGAGATGAATGAATGTAAAAAGGGGTTGTGCAAGTGAATGTGTGTGTCACCTTCATTTGAGCTAGAAGTCACACTTCTGCCCTCTGGGTGCTCAGGGGTCTTTACCCTCAGAAGCCACTGCACCCTCTTTCCGTGGACACACGGACAAGGCATCATCCTCATGACACCTGTAGTTAATTCACTTCAGAAAATAAATGAAATTACTGTATTTTAAATGCTGCTTACCATGTCAAACACTTCATTCTGTTAGAAGATTTTAAAAAAATTAAGCATCAATCGTAAAGTTTATTAATAGAGACTAAAAATTAAGTTTAACCATCAGTATGGATTCTCACAATAACTTATCTATGGAAATGGAAGATTTCCTATAACTATTAATTGCCCAAAAGGGTTTTTGTATTATCTTGAAAAATACCCCTTTTAAATTTTTTTTATTTACACTTTCAATGATATTGATTTCATTTGTGTACAATTTTTTTTTTACTTTTAATGAATTTTTCTTTTAACGCTTTTTTTAAAAGCTGTTTTTAAGAGTAATGCTCATTTTAGATGCATTTTTTAATTTCATAAAGTTCAAACTCATTCATAAAGAAAATGAATAGCGTGCTTTTGTCAATATTAAAATTGATTTAAAAAAATGTTTTTTTTATCAATAAGATTTGCCCTTCCGATTATATTTTATAGTATATTCACTTTTAATTTGTACCCAAAATTAATCATTGCTGAATGATTCATTTAAAGTAATATTTCAAAGTTATATCAAGCAAACTAATATTTAAAAAAGTGTATATATAAGTATATATATACTTCTTAGTCATTTAATGATCTAAGAAGGTCAATAATCTTGGCAAACAAGCTGATCGACAAAAAAGCAGTTAGTTTTGAATATAGCTTTTGATCCCTTTAATGGCAGTTTGCCAATTTCAGCTTATCATAGGTTTATCATTTAAAAGTATAGAAAAATAATTTCTTCATTAAACGGTTAAGCTTTGTGATCCCACAAAAAGTGAGTTAGGAATTTCATTTTTTTTTTTTTTAAATCATATTTAAAATGCAAAAGGATCTTTTTTTTTTTTTTTTTTTTTTTTTTTTTTTTTTTGAAATTTTGTTAAAACATTGAATAATGAAGGAATTGTTTGAAATATTTCAGTAGAATTTTTCAAATATATGTAAAAAATTAATTTTCTTTATTATTGAAAACTACCTTTTTCTGATGATAAACCTAAAACGTTGTCTTATCTTCATATTATCTGTAAAACTATTGACATGGAAGGCATCGATATAAAAGTTCATTTTGTTACTTTTTAAGACTGAAAAATGAAACTAAATGGAATCAGATACAGCAAATCTCTGCTCTTTTAAACTAAAACTAGTGAATGTAGTACGAAATAAAAGGGAAATGGGAATTCTAAGTCAGAAATTAATATCCAAGAATAATAGTTTTTTTAAAAAATTGATTTTAAAAATAGCAAAAGTGATTTATTAATTAGTTTTAAGGAGCAATAAAATTAGCATGTTTCATCAAAACACTGAAAACAATGTTATAGATTATGGTATCAAATTTAATTAAAATAAATTAATACGTGGAATCTAGGATCGCAAATTTCAAGTTAGCATGTGAGAACATTATTATTTTTTATTACTTGTCTTGATTAATTAAAGTAATTACCCAGTTTAAACCGGTTTGAAACAATCACAAGATTTATCGGTCTCTTTCCTCCTCTCCCCCTCTCTCTATATATACATAAAAAATTATTTTAAAGCTTTCATTTTCAATTTTTCTAACTGGCAAAGTTTTAGAGCTCAGCCGATTTTGAGACGGGGGGAAAAACATCGTTTTTCTAAATATTGACGCGATTGCGTAATCTGATAGTCTCTTGATTGTTTCAAACAAGTTTAAACTGGTAAATGACTTTAATTAATTAAGACATTTCGTGAGAATTCAAAAAGTGTATAATTTGGAAATCAAGTTGTAGCTTTATTTGGAGATAAATCGACAGTTGCGACAAACGTCTGTATTAATTTCTAATAACCCTAAAAGCGAAAAATGGATGTCTCAAAAGCGATAAATCGCCAATTTGTTGCCTACACATTTTGAGGCTTCGCGAATTTGTTGCCCACTCATTTTGAGGCTTCGCGAATTTGTTCCCCACTCATTTTGAGGCTCCAAAAACCACAAGTAAGCAGAATACAATGCTCTCACATGATAAAAAATAATAAAATTAAAGATTAAAAAAATCCTTACAAGGAGGCTTGAAAAAGTTATGAATGGTTTGTATATAGAAAGCTAAAAATTTGATTATTTCCTTCGACAACGCATTACGCTGTATGCTGATATCCTGTGCTAAAAATTTCAAGTTCTAAGGAAAACTGAAAAAAACTTTCGGAATAATATTAAAGAACATTTGCACCCCTAGTCGGAAACATGGTGGAATGATGATGCCAGTTTGGAGCGGCGTAATTTGTATTTATAATTATTTTTTTAATGGATAATAATTTATTTCAATTATGCTATGCAAATTAAGAACTATAAATACATTAGCTAAATGTGACGAAACGAATTATTATAAATTAAACACAGAAATATTTTTAAAAAAGTATTAAAATTAGTGAAAATCGTATGAAAATAAGCATAATAATATAAAAGCTATTTTTTAAAAAATTCTCTTGCATTGTGTATATAGTTTTTGTGAAATAATATGCTCCCCTTAATAACGAGAAAAAAACTTTAAAATTCTAATTAATTTTTAATTATCGAATTAAAATTGCGAAAAACAGCTTTATTATAATCATCTACAACCCAAAAACTAGCAACTATAAATTTACCAGCTGTAGATATAATCTTCGCTTCGTGAAATATTTTGAACGATATTTGAGACATGCATGTCTTATAGCTTGATTTACAATTAATATGCCATATTACATCATATTTTAAAAAAACCGCATCAAATGTAAAGTTAACAAGCTAGTCTCAAGCACCGAGTGCTGAAAATTTAATAATTTCCATTAGCAAAGCTTTACACCTCTTCATTTTTGTACGGATAAATATAGAATTTATTCTTAATAAATAAAGTTCTTTGACTCCAAATCCTGGAATAAAAGCACATTGATTGAATCAAACTCATTTCCATAGAAATTTGATTATTCAACAAAGAATATTGTTAACTAGCAGTTTCTCAATGGCATATAAGCAATAAGGGCAGATAAATGCTTCGACAGCTTCTTAAAAGAAGTTGCCTATCTCGCTAGAAAAGTACCATTGCTAAGTAACAAGTTTTACAGAAAAGTAAAAGGAATAAAATGTATTTCGGTTATTTTACATGAAGAATATTGTGCAGCTTAGAAAATTTTGATAATAATCTATATATAATGATTCTTTCAATCTTTTTTAAATTAAATTTTGTTGGAGTTATATATTTTGTCATTAAAATTGTAGTTGCAATTTTTATTTATTTATATACTCTATGAAAAAAAAAGATATTTATAAGGAACAGTCATGATTAGAATTTGTATCTGACAGTATTTTTAAAACTTCCCATCAATTTTTAATTATTTCTCAATTTCGGATTAAAATTATTCATGTGCCTTTTCTTATTTTCTTTTTATAAATAGTCTTTCTGGTTAAACGAAAGGAAATGAGCAACTTTTGATTTTGGTTCTTTGCAATTTTAAATGAAATTTAAAATGTACAAATTAAAATTGCACATTTTAAAATACACACACATAATAAAATTGCATAAATTAAAATTGCACATTTTAAATTTGCAAAAACATCATAATTCCGGTCCTTTTTTTCCCTTGCTTCTTAATTAAATAAATTCTTTTCTTTTTTGCACCTTTTTCAAAAATTGTTACATAATTCATTAAAAATAATATATCACTTTCGAGGCATGAATAGAGAAAATTATTATAATTATTCCTGATCTTATTTGGATCTCTGTTCCCACCTGTGGCTGTATGAATAGAGTGACTCAGAAATGCAAGCAGTTATACGGATGAAATTTCTTTCTTAATCCTCAAGCCTAAACGTGTACTTGTTAAATTAAAATCCATAAATCCGTAAACGTGTTAAATTAAAATTATTCTTTATCAAAGCAAGTACATAGTTATAGTAGTTAAAACTCTTAATTTATGTCAAGTTTCAATTTGCAGAAGATATATTATATGCAATTAGAACATAAAGAAAAAATAAAACTTTCCGATAGTAATTAAATATGAAATATGCGACTGTTCAAAATTAAATGAAAAATGTAAAAAAATTGTGCAAACATAAATTAAATCTAGAACAAAAGTATTAAAAATAGCAATACAGTGCTATCATTTGGTATATATGATATGGTTAATCGTAGTTATTTTATTCTCATTACGATAAGACAGTTTCAATTTTCAATTCAATAAAATAGTTTCAGTAAGATAGTTTCAATTTTCAGATTTGAAATTAAATCGTTTTTTCACAATTATGTCATCTCAAAAATACATTATTACATAATGTAATTACTTTGAAAATTTAAGCTAAAACCTTTTTATTTTATTATTTACTAGCCGCCTTTGGCGACCAGCTGGTTCGCCATGTGTAAAACGTTCTAAAATTTTCAATTAAATCACATATTCATTAGCCTTGAAGTAATTCCGGGCATTGATTGACCTGAAATTAATATTTTCTTTAAGATGATGGACGGAAAGTTCTAAAAGTACACCTTTTCCAAATATTATTCTTTACTTTTATCAATCAGTCAGTTTTAATCATTGGTTATGCTTCCAAAATATTAAAAAAAATTTCGATGATGTTGCCAAATATTAAATGTGTTTTTTAAAGAAAGCGAGAAAGGGAAAAAGTATTAAATTAATGATACAGATATTGCAAACGATAAAAGAAATATGCCATTAAGTCGGGATTTCAATGCATATCCTGTCTAAATTCAATCAGGTTTACTGTAAATAAAGATGATTTATGGAATAAATGATTTAGATATTGCAAACGATTAAAGAAACCTTTGCTTTGCAATTATTTTTTTAGAAAATATCACATTTTATGTTTTTTTATTTTATCTAGTCATGTGCTGAAAGTTGTATTGCTTTAGATTTATTTGCGATGATAATTTTTTTTATTTGAACTTCCGGCATTCTTTTATTTTATCCAGTCACGTGATAAAAACATGGTTAAAATATTTCTTTAAAAATTCGTTAAAAATTGAAGCTTACGTTATAAATTAAAAAGACTGATACCGTTAGAAAGCTAATTTTTTAATCTTTAAATTGATGTAAAAATCATGTTTATGCGATAATATTTTCGGAAACTATAGCGGAAAAACGTCGAAATTTCACTTAAATTTTAATTAATTCAAATTCTAATTAAAAATTCGAAAAAAGGGCTCCGAGGTGCACATTCCGGACCTCCAAGGTATACATGTACCAAATTTGATAGCTGTAGGTCGAACGGTCTGGCCTGTAGAGCGCCAACACACACACACACACACACACACACACACATTGAGCTTTATTATAAGTATAGATGATGGGATGTAGAATAAGCTCTCGGTTTTTTTTGTGTGTGCGAAAATTAATGCTTTATTTTAAAAAAATGCTTAAAAAACATGTTACTGCAAGTACTGTTCATCGCTAAACATTACTTTTCCACATCTTTCTGGCAGCATTTGAAAGTCACGTCTTTTGAGGCTATCCAAGAGTCGACCCAATCTTCATAAGGCATTTTTGGCATCTTCATAAGAGCAGAAGTGCTGCTCAATCAGGCCATATGTCATCGACTGGAAAAAGTAGTAGTCGGCAGGGACAATGTCCGGTGAATACGGCAAGTGGGGTAGAACTTCCCACTTTAGCATTTCCACGTAGGTTTTTACAAGTTTTTTAACATGTGGTCAAGCATTCTCATTCTGCAAAAAGTAGTCTATAGTTATCTCCGTGATGGTTCCATGTGGTTTGAGCAGCTTATAAAAATTATTCTCAGCTGATCCCATCAAATTCAGAGCAGAAGCTTGGAACTATGGATATCCGAATTCGCTGAAAGAGCTGATGTATGGCCGGGATTACTTCACGATTTTTCATCGTCAGTTACGATGCAAGGTAAAAGTCATTTCCTTTTCCGCCATTGACGCCATTGTTCACTCGTAAAAAGACACCAATAGGTCTCTCCGCTTAAACTCGTATGGTAACCAATGATCTTGCTTTTGAGTCATTACTAATGATTCATTAAGTCATTCGAAACTGTTATGTTATCCACTTCCAATGATTTTGCAAGATCAATTAGCGTTTGTCATGAGTTTTCATGATGTTTTAAGTTTTCCAATTGTTCTTCTTCAAACTTCTTCGGTGAGCTAGAGTGTTCTTTATGTTCAAGATCAAAATCATTATTTTTTAAGCATCTAAATCAATCTCTACAAGTTGTTTCAGACAAAGATTGGTCAACTTAAATCTCAACAAGAATTCTGTGAACTTCAACTGTATATTTTTTAAATAAAATAATACAGTAAAGATCCACTCAAATACTCTTTTTTGGCACAAAATTTGACATATTTAAAGAAATGAAAAATAAATTTGCTTGAACGCCCACGGAATAACATATACTGAATTTTAGGCTTTCAAATAGATTTGTAATAGTACTTGTAAAACGATATATCATCA
The DNA here is from genome assembly GCA_026543055.1 of Argiope trifasciata. Lineage (NCBI taxonomy): Eukaryota > Metazoa > Arthropoda > Arachnida > Araneae > Araneidae > Argiope > Argiope trifasciata. The sequence continues at coordinate 41,210 of JAPMOQ010054647.1, forward strand.
TCTAAAACTAACGCAATCAGTTAGTTACGATGCAACGTAAAAGTCATTTCCTTTTCCGTCATTGACGCCATTGTTCACTTGTGAAAAGACACCGATAGGTCTCTCCGCTTAAACTCGTATGGTAACCAATGATTTTGCTTTTGAGTCATTACTAATGATTTTCCAATAACGCCAGTTGTTAGAAAAAAGCAATAATATTTTCAACATCACAATATATAAAATTTTAATTTATTTAATTATGTAAAAAGAAAGGGAATCCTTAAAATTTTAATAAGTGTAAATTTGAAAATGCTTTTTTTCATATGAAACTACCAAGTTCAAATAATTAAAGCTTTAAATTTATATCAGATTGCAATCCACAATGAAATATATCTTTGCTATTATTAAATTGCAGATATATTTAATATTTAACAGTGTATTATTTAATATTTAAACAATGAGTAATAGTAAATATATCTTCATGAAAAAATTTAAATGTTAGTAATATCTTTAACATATGGATAATAGTTTATCTTCATGTAAAAGATTTATTAACACTATATAAAAATACCTTGTGACATTATTAAATTTAAAAAGTCCTTCAAATTATTTATGTTTATTAAATTATTTTTTGATTCTACCACCAAGAGATAATAGGCATTATTATTAGAAGAATAGTTGACAGAAATGGTTTTGAAGATTGTTGTTTATAAAAAACTAATTCGAAACATTTAAAAATCAAGCGTCTTTCAAGAATTTCTTTTCTTGTTAGAGGATTGTTGAGACATTATTTCTTGTGGGGAATATCTTAAAAATGCTTATTTTCATTGGATTATTTTCAATTCATTCTTCTAAACATAGTATTCAAAAATTCAAGCATAGGTATATAGAAAAATAAGTAATATATATAAAAAAAATTTAAGTCAATTCCTACTTATCTCAACGAAGAATTTTTTTTTATTTTAGTTAATTTTTATAATATAATTACAATTAATATAAATATGTACAGTCGATTCCGGTTAATCGGACCACATCGGGACGCGATCATTTTGGTCCTAATAACCGGCTGGTCCGATTACACGAACATGCCCTATGCTACAAGACGAGACGTGATATACGTAACATATTAAAATGTCATTATGACCTTTATTGTGCGGTATACGCGTATGGCAAACATACAAACAAGAACTACTGTTGCTTAAGAACTTTATTCATTGAAAAATAAATTTATAAACAAATTCTTCGAAACGATCTACACGATACTCAGCATGCGAAGCACAATAAAAAAAAGTTCTAATCAAATTCAAGTCAACGTTTGAGGAACTTACTACCGAGCTGCCCGTTCTAAGAAACAAAGGGCTTGCTCACCTCCCACAGGTTCTTTTCCCTTTCGGACTTCCTGTTGTACACAGGCGACTTGTGTCTTCTTTTTCATCTTCCCTGCCACGTTCTTTGGTGCGTTTAAACGGAATTTTGATTCAAATAAGCGAATAATATTAGGCTTATGTACATAGGATTTGTTTCGGTTCTTTAAGATTATGTCCGAACACCCGGTGGTCCAATTAACCGGATTCGACTGTATATACATATGACAAAATCACAATATTAAGTGACAAAATAGAAAACGAATTTCTTTGCAATTTTCTATTTTGTATATAGTATCGGGTTATTATTTTCGTCTGTTACTATTTATTTGATTTCTATGTTTTTTTTTCCGTGTCTAATTTATGAAGCTGGGGAGGGGGGGGGGGGCTAAAATTTCTCACTGCAAAAACTGAAATCACATTCTTTACTTTCGCTTGAAAAATACCGAAATCCTTGCAATTTACCGATTGCACTACTGAATGTTGATTTCAGTTTTCATTACAAATTGCTGCTGATGATGATGTCGTGTCCGTGTTTCCTCGGAAAGGGAGTGCAGTAGCTTCTGAGGGTAAAGACCCCTGAGCACCCAGAGGACAGAAGTCTGACTTCTAGCTCAAATGAAGGTGACATCACATTCGCTTGCATAACCCCTTTTTACAGGGGGGCACATTCATACATCTCGCGGATAGAACACGAAACAACTAAGCCCCGAACCGAGACTCAAACCCGTGACGCCCAGATCAAGAAAAGACACGCTACCCCTATGCCAGGACGCCGACTTTACAAATTGCTAAAACTTTATTTAAAGTATTAAAAATTAATTACATCAAATTAATGAATTAAATTTTTTAAAAAATGGTATTCACATCAAATGTTATCCCCTACAAGCTCTTGTATTTGAACTTAAGATGTACGTATACAAGATTTTTTTAAAATTTTAACTATAAAAAGACAATTTTTTCACAGTAGGTCATTAATATATGTTTAAACTCATTTCAGTGGGAAAAAATCATATTGCACTAGTTATTAATTAATGAATTAATATTTAATGAGCTAACTAGCATATTTTTTGAAACATGATGTCTTAAATTCTAATTTGTCCAGAGTCCAAATTCTAGTTGTAAATTATGCCCAATATTAGTCTTCATGGGATGAGCCTCAATCAAGTTATAAAAATGCATAGTTTTTTTTTAACAATTTTTTCATCAACGATGAATAGAAAAATTGAGATTTTTTCAGTAATTTTGATACTTAATTAGCTATAAAAAATTTTTATTTTTTAAATTACAGCTTTGATTGAGGTTCATCCCCTTCACTGTTTCATACAGATTGTTTTGATATATAAATAATTGTATTTCGTTAATTTCTTGTTGAGTTATCATTGTTTGAATTAAGCAACATAGTGGGAAAATATAATTCTTCAGAAAATGAGTTTTAAAAAATCTAAACTAGAGTTTTTAGTGAAAGTACCTCAAGAAAAATCCTTATAACTCGAGAAATATTCCGAATATGGACGAAGTCTTGGTATCGTTTGAAAGTTAAATAATCAGAGAACATTTTGAAACAATAAAAAAAATATTCGATATTTTGATCGATTTTCGAAGTTTCAAGTGTGTACGCACACCTTAATTGGATGAATGAAAAATATTTTTAAAAATTCCTGAAACAAATAATTCATACATAATTATTTATAAACAAAATGTTTTAATGCTCCTCGCATCTTTTTTTTAAGGGAAAAAAAAAACACTTTAATAGAATCAAGAATAGAAAACTTTCAAACAAACAACAAAAGATACTGGGGTGAATTAATAGGTTTAAAACCGATCCCCTCAACAAAGAAACGGCCAACAAAAGAAAGGAATCTTCGAATGATACGAATTGATTTATTCTGTCTTCCGTCGAGAGCGAGTAAGCCAAATTACGAAGCACGGACGCTGGAGAACATAAGTCCAGAATTCATTTTCTCGCTCGCAACATCCATGAATAGTAAAGAGTGTTGACTCAGTATCTTATTTCGCTCGTAAGCAAGCAACTGAAACGCCTTTATAATTATCAGGAGAATGTTGACACAGAGAATTTTGAGCCGCCAGATGGCGCTTCCCGGAACTTTTAATTGGGATATGCATATTTGATGATTTGGGCCCTTTTCTTCCTGGTTTCAACTATATAGCATTGGGAATATTCTAAGGAAAAATTCAATTTGGTATTTTTTAAAAAGGGATTTGGCTTTTAAGTATTGAAAAAAATATTTTTTCCGGTTTAGACAATAGTTAATTACAGTTGCCCCCATAGAATTTATGGGTGAAAGCGATAAATCGTTATCTAAAGTAATGAATTGAATGGCCAGTTAAGGAATATTAAATTACTAGTGTGTGCTTACAAAAAATTTGAGCATTGATCAATTATTTAAAAAAAATTATTTATCACAAATGAGCTTTCTTTTCATTACAGCTTTCGTGAATTGGAGTTTTTATCAATAATTATCATCATAATGAAAATCAGATACTGCAGTCTATATTAGACTCTCAATTATAATTCAAATAGCGGCTCAGACAAAACAAGCTTGGCGAAAAAGAATAAAACTAATTTTCCCTCGTATTTTATGCAGTATTTTGACAGGGAAAACATTGTTTACAGTGCCAATGTATTACAAAGATTCTCATTAGGATTTCTGACATACGTTTATCATATATGATAGGGGAAACACAGGGACCTCCTTTAAAAGTATTTAAAAAAATAAAGTTAGTAGTGCTCATTGAATTTTTATCATTTCACGCATAGCTTGAGGTCCGCTGATTAAAGCATTTTTACAAAGATTCTCTTGAATTTAATTAAGTAGAAGTAGTGGAATCGGATCAGGAAATAAGAGAATATATTAGAATGACTTTGATAAAGGCTAAATTAAGATCACACACACACACACACACACACACACACACACACACACACACACACACACACACACACACACACACACATATATATATATATCCAAGTTGGAAACATCACAACAGAAATCATGTTTTTATTGCGACTCTTCTGTTTTCTCTTCATTTGACTTAGCTATATGAATTGTGCTAAATGAATCGTAAACTATTCTTTTTTTGAAAAAGAATGTTTGACTATGCTTTATATAAACTCTTTCTAGAGCTTCTTATTTTTCTTATATACGAAGTATATAAGAGATAATATCGCAATCGTTGAAAGATTCGATTGTGAGACTTTGAAGAACCTTTCTAAATTTCAGATACCCTGGCTCCGAAAATATAATGATATAAATCTAGTGGAAAAAAGATAAATCGGATTATGGAATAAGGACTTATAAAATTCCTTTACTATTTTTTTACGTATATATTTCTCTTTAAAATAACATCACTTAACTGTAACTATATCCCTTAATTTTTAAGTAGTTCTTTGCCTACATAAATTCCAGTATGTTCACACATAATTCCATAATATGGACTTTTTTTTCTTTAACTTCGTGGCATAATGAATAAAGTTTATTATGAAGTTTTGAATGATATTTTATCTGATTACCAATCTAAAATTTGATCACAGTGGTGAAACGACCAAATACAAAGTAGCTTCTTTTTTTCTATTATTGTTTTCATAAATACTTGATAAAAACAAATACATAGAGAGAAAATTCATACATTGATGCATTTCTTTCTCAGTCTGATAGAGTAGTACAGGGTATCAGAATGTACCTACCAAAGTGACAGTTTTTGAGAGAAACATTGAGATATAAATCTCCAATAACTCTTGCATGCCAGGTTAGTCATCGCAGGAAAGAGAAACTTACAGTAATTCATGTTAAATTAATGGATGCCAAGCTGATGCTGAATTATGCCAATTAATAATCTCCATAACTAACTTGAAGAAAAACCATGGAAACACAACTGGAAGTTTTGAAAAGTGCAAGAATTCTTTTTGCGTCTTTTAATAGGACTCGAGATCTGGAGAATGTTTAGTTTAGTTTAGTTATGTTAACGTCCCGTTTAAAGCAACACGAGGGTTATTTTGGGTCGGACCTCATCATTTTGACCACGAGGACGACACCTGAACTGGTACCCCCTCTCCCCACCACACCACACCAACGGGAGAACGCTTGGCCTCACAGATTTAACGTGCAAGAGACCCCCTCACACGACGGTTCTTCAGCAGAATCGAGTCTTGAACTGAAAACCCTCCGGTTCCGAAGCCGAGACCTTACCACCGCGGCCTCTGGAGAATGTTATGGAAAATTTTATATATTGTCGAAAGACTATAAAAGGTAAAGCGCGATACAATAATTATTACTGCCTGAAGAACTAACCATGGTGGGAGCTCTCTAGCTGTGCACTCCAAGCATCTTTGCTGTTTTCTAATCAGAGAATTTCTTAATACTTGTACTGGGAATTTTTATGTGTACGTTCTTTCCTTTTCTATTTAGCAATTTTATGTATGATTGTGAGTTTCTATGAATACTGTTCCTTTTTCCGAGCTTACATTTTTGCTTAGCTTGGTTTATTTTCTTTTATTTAGTTCAGTTTCTTTTCTTCAATGCACTGAACGTTTTTCTTTAAATACTTGCTAGATAATTTCATATTCCAAAAGTAGGTTTTTAGGAGGACGGGCATTTACGGAATTCTGAACATAATTCATCTAAATTCTAAGATTAAAACTTTGATTATTTATATTCTTTCTCTTTCTTTCCATTTGAATACTAGAGGGTATGACAGTAAAGACTATTTCATTATTTACAATAATTTCTGAGTTGCTTTGCATGTATATTATAGTGTAAATGCGCATTTATATATTATAGTGTATATTTTAGTAACATGTATATTATACACTGAAGTGACAAAAGTCATGGGATAGCAATATGCAAATATGCAGATGGCAGTAGTATCGCAGCGAAAAAGTATAAATGCGCAGTTCGTTTTCCAGAGCTTTCATTTGTGTTCAAGTTATTCATGTGAACAGGTTTTTCGTGATTTATGGCAGCACGACGAGAATTAACAGACTTTGAACGTGGAATGTTAGTTGGAGCTAGACGCATGGGTCATTCCATTGCGGATACCGTTAGTGAATTCAACATTCCGAGATCCACAGTATCAAGAGTGTGCCGAGAGTATGAAATTTCAGGCATCACATCCCATCATGGACAACGCAGTGGGCGACCCCCTGCACTTAACGACCGAGACCGCCGACATCTGTGTAGAATGGTCAATGTTAATAGACACGCAACACTTCGTCAAATAACTGCAGGAATCAATGTGGGACGTACGAGGGACGTGTCCGATAGGACTGTGCGGCGAAATTTGTCTTCCTTGGGCTATGACAGCAGAAGACCGACTCGAGTGCCTTTACTGATAACACGACATCGCCTGCAGCGACTCTCCTGGGCTCGTGAGCATATCGACTGGTCCCTAGACCAGTGGAAAACCGTGGCGTGGTCAGATGAGTCACGATTTCAGTTGTTACGAGCTGATGGTAGAGTTCGAATGTGGCGCAGACCCCACGAAACCATGGACCCAAACTGTCAGCAAGGCACTGTTCAAGCTGGTGGGGGCTGCATAATGGTGTGGGCTGTTTTTACATGGCATGGACTAGGTCCTCTGGTGCAACTGAACCGATCATTGACTGGAAATGGTTATGTTCAGCTGCTTGCAGATCACTTGCAGCCATTCATGGACTTCACGTACCCACACAACGATGGAATTTTTATGGATGACAATGCGCCATGTCACCGGGCCAGAACTGTTCGTGATTGGTTTGAAGAACTTTCCGGACAATTCCAGCGCATGATCTGGCCACAGAGATCGCCCGATATGAATCCCATCGAGCATTTATGGGACATCATCGAAAGGTCCGTTCGTGCCCAAACTCCTGCACCATCCACACTTTCACAATTATGGACGTCTATACAGACAGCATGGCTCAATATTCCTGCAGAGGACTTCCAACGACTTGTGGACTCCATGACACGTCGAGTTGTTGCACTTCGCCGGGCAAAATGAGGACCGACTCGATATTAACAGTCATCCCATGACTTTTGTCGCTTCAGTGTATATTATAGTGTAAATAAATATAATGTAAATAATAGTATAAAGAAATCTTTTGTCGCATACTTGGTAAAAGAATATCAGTTGTTTCTAATTTTTATGGCTTAACTTCTATACCCATAACATTTCAAAATATTTAATTTATTACTTAATTTGGAAATTTTGACTTGAGTATTAACAAAACGTATGAAAATTAACCAACTGATCATAACATTATATAACATTCATTTTAAACTATTTAATGCCTTATTCTTTCTAGTATTTTGTTAAAAAATTTTCTTGGGAAAAAAACTAAAAGAATAATTGAATTCTGTTCCAACTCTTTCTGATGCGTTAAAAAATATACATCTATACATAGTATAAAATGAAATCGCCTGAAAGTGTCTGTTTATTTGAACCACAAAAATTCGAAAAATAGTTTACGGATATTGTATTATATTTATACCATTTTGTAGAGCATTTACTGGGAAAGGTTTTAGTATATTAAAGTCCTATCAAAATAAAATAAGAGTTTTATAATTGTGATTTTAATTATTCCACGTATGCGCGAAGACCTCAAACTCCGCATGTGCACATAGCAAGAGCTGTGGTATACATAAGCTATACATTTCTTTGTTTACGTCTGGTATTAACAAGCTATTCAAACATCATTATGCTCAAAATAAGGAAATCCAACCATAACTGAAGTACATAAAATGCAAAAAGCTTCGTTTGTTGCACTACAATGAAAATGAAGAGGAAATAAACATTCGGTTAGTGAATATCAGAGAAAGAATGTCCACACTTAGGGAAGGAGTCTTTTGATGAGTGAAATAACCGTCTTTCCTTAAATCGCACTGCAATTGAATTAAGGAGACAGAATGAATCACCTGAAGAGCGAAATGATCGCCTGTCTGATGACAAAAAAAGCATTTAAATTTGAGACAAAGGCGAAGAAATGAAAAAACAAAAAAATTTTAAAACAGCTTTTCCATTGTAATTTTAGTGAATTGGTTTATCAACGGAGATATATTTTTACCATTTAAACAGTCTAAATATTTCAGAATGTTTGCTATAAAAATTGTTTTATAATACTGTCAGTAAACCACCTTGTCACCAAAGGCGGCTAGTATTAAAATATATGAAAATATACATACTTTTTTCCTTATATAAAGACCGGAATTCGAGCCCATTTCTTGCCTTTTTAAAAACAATTTATCACTTCTTCTACCTCAAAATTTTCCCGAAAAGCGCATGGAAAGAGTGGAATTTCATCTCATTCCATTTCAAAAAAAACTTCCGTGAAATATAGGAATAGACCTCTTACTATGTATCTCTCCGAGGTGCTTCAGAATTTAGAGTCGGTCTTACCTGTATAAGCTACCTTTGAAAGCCATTTATTTCAGTTTATCCCTTTAGAGGAACATATTTCACGCGGTTCCATTTTATTTCGCCTTTTTTTTCCCTCACCTCTCAGAAAGCATTTTTCTTTTGGCGGGAAAAAATCATCCTCGGCGAGTTCAACTCGGCTATTTTAGTAGCGACGTTTTTCGGCCGAAAGGGAATATTTTCCGTCTATGTAAAATTCCTTGTGTCAATAGAATGAGGATACCTATTTGGAATTCGATTTGGGTCTTTGTCGAATCTATTCCATATGGAGGCAAATATTAGCTCGCTTTGATTGAAGTTATGATGGCAAGAGGTTTGGAATAAAGATTCTGGATTCATACGGTTTGCATATTTTGGCTCACTTGATATGTATTTTTTTTTTATTTATAGAAATGAATTTAATAAGTACTAAAAGAACCTGCAAGGCGTTGCGCTTGGTATAGCTTCCAAAAAGAAAAATTAGGTTTAAACCTAAGTCTAGCCTCCACCCGATATGACATGGGAAGGTTAAGCAGAATCAAACAAAGTTAGGAATATATTTAGGAATTATCAAATTTGTTGCCATTAAATCTTCGGGTATAAAATTTGATGTTATGATTTATTCAAAAAAAGTATTTTTAAACATCATGATGGTCATTCAGAAATTTCTGTTTTAAAAGCTTTATACTTGTTCTATATTTCGCGTTCGTGAACCTTCGTAATGAAATTAAAGCCACGAAAAAAAGTGTTAATAAAAATTAAATAGCCATGCCATCTGTTATTTAAACTTTATTGTATTTAATTTGAAGCCTTTCTCATACAGATATTAAATAGAATTTTCTATACAGATATTAAATAGAATCTGTCTTTTTTGCTTTTATACAATAAAAAAATAATGCCATTTATCATTTATTAAAAAAATTTAAACCAATTGAACCGAATTGCAACAATGCAGTATTTTATTGAAAATTTTGTTAAAAAATATTTTTAATGCAAAATTTAGAAATTACGCGATAATTAAATGGTATGATTAAAAGAATATTTTTTAAAATTTTGAAATTGTGTTTAAATTAATTTTATTCAATAATATTATCGTGATTTATAGTAGGAAAATACTAAAAGCCTCGTTTAAATTTTATTGATAAAAATTCTAATAAAGATTTCAAAAACAAATTTCTGAGATGCACCTGTTTACTTTTTAAAGCATTTACATGCCAAATTTTGTTGATAGAGATAAAATGGAACCCCTTGTGGAGCACAGATGTACATTCTCATTATCAGGAAAGAATCTTGACAACATAATTATGTACTGTATCTAGAGATTAAAGATTATCTTCTCATTGGACAATCGATGGCGATGTCTGATTCACATTGCATTACATTATGCATTGCGATTTTAAATAATGATATTGTGATGCTGTTTTGTAAAGGTGAGCGCGTTGATGTTTTGTCTTGTCTTCGTGCTTGTTTTGAGTGAAATGTGTTCTTTAAAGAAATGTTCCCATAAACATGGATCTTCTTGCTTCCACTGCACGGATCATAATGATCTTCATTACGCCTTGATTAATTAATGAGATTTTCTTACTTTTTAAGCTGCAGGTAGAGAAGTCCAATTAGAGAGGTGCATTGCAATTTCAAACCTATATCAAATCACGAGAATAACACTTGATCTGGCATCTCATATGGGATACTTCACGTCATATTAGAATAAAGATGATTAATCAGGTTTGATTTATAAGCCCACAAGATCCTGTAAACACCAATAAAGGGTCAAATTTTCTAATATTGAGCTTTTGACCCAAATATTTGTTATTGGGCCTATAGCGACCACAGAAAGTTTGTGATATAATTTTATATAGAAAATATACTCAATATCTTTTTCCAGTTATGCAGTATAAAAAGACCAACATAGTAAAAATCTGATAAAAACTCCCAATTATAAAAATTAATTTTTTTTCATACCACATGAAACAAGTTTTATAAAAACAATAAATTAATGATTTATCAAAAACATATTTCAATCATATTATTTTATAAGAAATGATTTAATTTTACAAAACAGTATTATTTTTTTACAATTTATTTTCATGTACAATTTTTTTAATTTCTTTCATTTATGAAAAACAGAAAACTAAAATTTTAAATCATATAAAAAACATTTGAACATTGGGAATGATTTAATTGAAACTTTCTCGTTTCAACCTCTAATAAATATGTTTTTCTCTACTCTTACCCTGGATAAAGTCTTGAACACCATGAGTGCTCCGATTCGGAGAATTTAGAAAATGAGAACTATGATATAATAAAGAAAACCAGTTATATATTAAGGATGCCTTTTATTAGACCGATCAAATTTAAAAATTGACGTAGAACCATTATTATAATCCCCATATCACATTTTCCTTATTAAAATTATTACGTTTCTGGGCTGTCATGTTTACATATAAAGTGAATAGAATACAAATAGCTAGTTTTTTGGCTGATTTGATGTTTAATTCGAATGTTCACTTTAGATTCTAAAGCTGTACACCAAATTTTATAAATCTAGTTCTTTATACTTTTTTTACACTTTGAACTCGTCCAGGCAAACAGATTTCCTGTTATTTCATTTAAAATTTGGTAGAAATCTATACATTTGATGTATTTATATGTTAAGTCTCATCCAACTAGCGTAAAGGATTATTGAGTAGTTTCATTTAGGAAGTTCCGAGCTCGAGATATACAGAGAAAACCCATGATTAATTCCAAATATGTGTTACTTGAACTCAGGGATTTAAAAACTAAACGATACGACAACTCTAGAATTCAAAACTTTAATATACTGCTTTGACTAAAGAAGTTAAAAACTATAACTTTAAGCGGCAATAACTCTGCATATTATTTATACCTGTGAAAAAAATGGAAATTTTATTTTTTAATTAATGAATTATTAATGATAATAATTTATAAAATGACTATATATAATATAGAATATGTAAATTATAAGTAAAAATATAAATATTTGAACAATTACCAATCTAAAACACACACTGTAAATCTTTTTTTTTTTTTTTTTTTTTTGAAAAAGGTGAGTTTGTATTTTAAATTAATATAGACATTGACATTGTTGTAATGTTATGCAGGAAACGCAGTTTTAAAATATCTCTTGTATTTTATGACATTACTCTACACTGAAGTTTTCAATGTTTTCGAAAATAAACGCCTGTTAACACTTTTTTAATTTCACGATACATTTGATATCTTATCTCTCGTTACTAATATGATTATCATCTTTTCTAAAAACATTTGAGGTCGAACTCAAATTAAAAAGCAATAATAAAAAAGAATGTTTTATGAAGTTTTATTTTGATTTATATTTTATTTTTATGATAAAATTCCATGATTTAGAATGGGTTAATTCATAATTAAAAACCCTCTATTTGTGAATTTATATAAAAAAAATCTCTCTATTTGTGAATTTATATAAAAAAAATCTCTCTATTTGTGAATTTATATAAAAAAAATCTCTCTATTTGTGAATTTATAAAAAAAAAAAAAATATGAAATGAAATAAATAGATGTTCGTTTTTACGCATCCTGTATCTACGACAGCATCTGCGGAACTGAACTGAATCCTGCAAAAACGATTTCCCAGGATTCAAGAATAACTTGAATTGGCGATTGTTCACTTTTTTGGCGATAAATTTCATCTGTTTATGAAAAGCCACATTTCAAGATGCATACTTTTGATTTTTCATTTTTCAAATCATTTCGGAATTAATATCTCATGATTTTAATCTTACTTTAATTTGTATATCTTAAATAAATTTTATAGCTTTTCAAAAAAATTGATAATGAAATTCGAAAGATTATATTGAAAAATGGGCTAAAAATATAGAACCTTATTAAAAAAATTATTTAAATTTGTGTTAACTATAATTAAATCTTTAAAAAATATATAAATAAAAACGACTTAACTCGCACAAATTAATTACTTTATTTATTTATAGATCTTGTGATAATAGCAAAATATTTTATCAATCAATTTTAAAACTATTTTGGAACTACTTTATGAAATTCCCTTATAATTTTTATAAAATAACAATTGTTAAAAATTAGTAATTTCATAGTATAATTTTTTTTTTCAAATTAAATATTTTTTAATAAATTATTAAGACATTTTCACCTAAAATATTACAAATAATAGCTTCAAAAAATAATTTACAATTAAATTTTTATCAGTAAGTTCTAAAATGACGATCTATTTTTTTAAAATCTAGATAAAATTTAAAAATCACAATTTTAAATTCTCTGACATTTTATCGGATTTAAAATACAAATCAAAATTTAATAAAATTAAATTAAAAAAGTCGATAATGATTTGAATCTTTCCCTTTTTCGAAAATGATAATCTTTATTTCACGAAAAATAACTGGAATGAATATCCAGTTATAACTGGAATGAATATCCACCCACTCAGTAATTTGGCGGGACTTTTTCTCCCCAAACATCGCCAATCATTCCTGGCAATCTCGCCGCCGGCTGGATCTGGAGGTGGGAGGATAACGGAGGGTTAGTTTGCTTCAAGAAGAAGCACAATGCAAGATGTTCGAAAACACCCCCTCCATCAGTGGATGCATTTCGCAATGCACGTGTTCCGCGTTCGGAAGGAACAATGAACCAACAAATGTTTCAGCTGCCAAATCGTTATTTGGAATCAGTGGGCGAAAAATCGTCTGCAGTTTTCTAATCGGTTTCTGCAATTGAATGCCAACTCGGTCTGTCAAAGTGCAATGAAAATTCTAGTCATTTGTCGCGTCGTTCGAAGAATCAACAAGCTCCAGAACTACAACTAAGTTATAAACAATGTAAAAATGCTTGTCTATAAATAATCTTATTTAAAGGAAAGATTGAAAGTGTTGAAATAAATAATAACATTTCAAAAACCAGCAAAAACAATTGAACTTTTACAAGAGACAGAGCAAAATTTGGAATTTCGACATTCCAGTTTTGATGATTGATTTATCTGCTGCCTATTCCTGCTAATGTAAGTAGTTTTCGGACCTTTTTGTGTTTTCAAATCATAATAATTTGAAAATATTAATTTGTATGTCATGATTAATATTAATTTGTTCAATAAATTGCTATGAATCGGGTTGAATTCGAATTTTAAAGTAAATTTACCAATGTTCAGTAACATATTACTAGTTATTGTAAAAGATAACCTAACTAATTTGATATTAGCATTTCTGATTTCTTAAAAATATTTTTCATGGAATAAGTTTGATATTAAATAATAAACTTCGTTCATAAAAATATATTTTTACATTATTTTTAAAAAAGTGTTCTTTTGTGAGTCCTTTTTAGTATCAAATTAGAAATAAATATTGTTTAAATTGCAAAAAAGTAATATTTAAAACATTTTTATACTTACTTTAACTTGCCATTTAATAGGAATTCTTTGTTATTTTGAATTTTCAAAGCAAACAATAATCATTAAATCTAAAGCAGACGATAAATTTCACAGCATAAATATGAAAATGTTATTAATTTATGATCTATTTTTTCTATGAGACGCGTATTAAAATATGCTTACGTTACATTATATTTTTATCTTTTATTGTAAACCTTCATTTAAACGACAAACTGATATTCCATAAATTAACTGTTACAATAAACTAAACGGTTATGCTAAAAAAATCACAAAATGTTTCTTTATTAATTAATTTTACATGCTTCTAGGAATTTTTTAAAAATATTGATTGCATTCTTCTGTTTGAAATGCTGTTTTACAATGCGTACGATATTTTACAAATAATTTTTTTTCTTATTTCTTGCATAAATTTCCTAATTTTTCAATAAAGAACATTTTGAAAATGATTAAAATTGTAATTAAATATTGAATAATGCGTTTCAAAAATAATTTAGTTCTGAAAATTCAAGCAAAAGAGAGATTCTTATTACATGAATATGAAATATAAATTTTCTTCCCTTTTAGAAACATTACTTTTGTAAAAAGTTTATCAGAATAATTTAAAATCAAATTTACGTTTATTCTGTACTAGCCGCCTTTGGCGACCAGCTGGTTCGCCATGAGTAATGCGTTCTAAAATTTTCAATTAAATCACATATTCATTAGCCAAAATTTAAGAAATAGTTAAAGTTAAAAGATTCAGTTATTAGTAGTTAAAGAGTCGGTAACTTTATTCAAAAAAACTTTTTGAGTTTAATGCTCTAACAATTTATCGATTATGCTTCCAAAATATTAAAAATGTTTTTTTCGGTGATGTTGCCAAAATGTTAAATATGTTTTTTAAAGAAAGCGAAAAAGGGGAAAAATTATTGAATTAATGATACAGATATTACAAACGATTATAGAAATATGCCATTAAGTCGGGATTTCAATGCATATCCTGTCCAAATTCAACCAGGTTTACTGTAAATAAAGATAATTTATGGAATTAATTATATATCTATTGCAAACGATCATAGAATCCATTGCCTTGCATTTATTTTTTTAGAAGATATCTCATTTTATATTTATGCTATTTTATCCAGTCACATGCTGAAAGTTGTATTTCTTTAGATTTGATTTGCGATGATATTTTTTTTTATTTGAACTTCCGGCATTGTTTTATTTTATTTTATCCAGTCACGTGCTCAAAAAACATGGTTAAAATATTTCTTTAAAAATTCGTTAAAAATAGAAGCTTGAGTTATACATTAAAACACTGATATCACAAGTTCATCTCTTTTTAATTAAAAGCTAAATATTCATTTTTTAAAGCATTTATAGACTCGTGCTACATACTATGCAGCTATTTACTTCATTTAGACTTTTTTATAGATGTATTTCTATTATTAAACAAAGCTGATTTATTTAATTAATAATATTGCAAAAGTCACAAAAAATTCTTTGCATTTTCTTTTTTTTTAAAAGAAAAAACATATTTCATATTTATTTCATTTCATGCAGACACGTACTGAAAATTGCATTTTTAAATGTTTAATTTGCAATAATTATTTATTTATTTAATTTGAGTTTTTATCTATCTGATGGCAACCTATTGATAAAAGGTAATTTTTCCCCTTCCATTCGTAACGTGCTCCTGCAGATTAAATTTTATTGTTTTGTCCGAAATATATTGTTGAAAAATATAGTTGAAAAGCTTCTTTAAAAATTCATTACAAATAGAAGCTTAAGTTAAAAGTTAAAATACTGATACTATTAGAAAGCTAATTTTTTTATCTTTAAATTGATGTTAAAATCATGTTTATCCGATAATAGTTTCGGAAGTTATAGCGGAAAAACGTCGAAATTTCGCTTAAATTTTAATTAATTCAAATTCTAATTAAAAATTCGAAAAAAGGGCTCCTAGGTGCACATTCCCGACCTCCAAGGTATACATGTACCAAATTTGGTAGCTGTAGGTCCAACGGTCTGGCCTGTAGAGCGCCAACACACACACACACACACACACACGCACACACACACACACACACATTGAGCTTTATTATAAGTATAGATTATAGATACATAGTATTTTTGATTCTTTTTATTATTTTGTCAGTAGCTATATTATATAAAGCTATTCTTAACCAATAAAATAAACATTAATAGTTTTTATCTCACCTTCAAATTATTCTATTAAATTATTATTAAATTCTTCAAAGTGGTAATTATTTGAAAATATTGATTCAAATAATTACCATTTTGAAGGTATTAAGTGATAATTGCATCACATAGTCTAAAAACTTGTTCATTACCTAAAATTGAGAAATATGATTTTATTTTATTTTTCGAAAACTGGTTGATATTGAAATGTATGATTTTATTTCATTTCTATTTTTTAAAAAAAATGTATTAGATTGAAATATATGATTTCATTTTGAAATAGGTACAATGGGGAGTAATTTCCATCAAATTTTTGTGATTTAAATTGATTTCAACAATTCCGATCAAAAGTTTTAGAATATATTCAGCTAAATTAACGCAACTGCGAAGTTAAACGAAATTTATTTTATGGTAGATTTCTCCAATTTTAACAGTAGTTAAGAGGACAAACACAGTACTTGAGCCGGCATCCCCTTCCCAAATTTCAGCACAACAACTGTTGGTGAAAGTTTAGTTGCCTCAGATAGCACAAACGATGAATCGTCGTTGGAATCAGGTCCCGAACTTATTCTCTGATGATTTCGTGTCCGTATTACCACGTAAAGTTAGCTCATATAAAATGACACTCACACTCACTTGAACAACCCCTTATCAAGTACCTCACGGAGAGAATATATAGTAAAGAACAATCATGCCCCAATCAGGACGCCCAAATCACGCAGAAGAAGCTCTACCACTAAGCCAGGACGTCGACATTTTTAACTGATCTCAGCTAATTCAGCTAGCTTCATTTTAAAATAAATTTGTACTATTTGTAAATATCTTTTAAGTAGTGACGATGCAAGTTTGCTTCCAATAGATTTTTCGAAAATTTTAAAATTTTTTAGAGGAATATTAATATTTGACTTTTACATACAAAAATTATCGACGTTTCTCCTATTACTAATACAAAGTTTTCAATATTAAGTGTAAAATTTGGAGAAAAAAAAAGCAATAGACGGAGCAAGTTCTTAGAGCAAATTTTAGATCAATTAATTGAAAAAAGTTATGTTATTTATTAATTTAATTAAATAATTTAACAATAATTTAATTAAAAACAAAAAGATATTAAATATTTAATTGGAAATTAATCAAAATTTCGTCTTTTTTGTAATTTTAAGAAGTCAGCTACTAGTTTTTGAACTTTGTCTTTTATTTTAATACGACTTTTGGCATCTAGTATTTTAACTAAGTAGTAATAAAATTTCTCATATGCTAAGTTTCTGAGGTAAAAGTATTGCATTTGTCAAAATTCAAAAACTCCACGTTTTAGACCTCTTCGAGTCTGAAAAATAGATTTATAATATTAAGGCTGTCTGTCTGACGGACGGAATGAAATTTAAAAAATTGTAGATTTTTGTCAAGTTTTGAACAAAGTCCATTCCAAGGAATTATATCTGTTCGACTATCTGAAAATGATTTAATACAATAATTGATAAACGGCGGAAGATGAATGAATTAACTTTTTTATTCAAATGTAATATTTAAAGAGTAAGTATGGATCAAATTTGAATCAAAACCTTGAATTGGTTGACCGTTTGTCGTCTGTTCGTTCGCAAAGCACGCAATGATTTATATATATAAAATTTTGCATGCGATTTTATGATTAAATTGAAGTTTTATATTAAGCTTTGATTTTAATAGGTCTGAAAAAACATACAAAATACGCATTCCTTATTTTTGTTTTTGTAATAAATGCATCTTAGAGATTTATCGTCAAAACAATTGCCAAAGACCGCCTTCTGATACATTATTTAATGAGCATTATTCGCCAATTTCAATCAGTTAATAAAAGGCAAACAAATTTATTAACCAAAGAGCGAGATACTCTTAAGAAGACCATTCCCTCTACTTAAAGTAATAAGAAAATATCTTTCAAACAAATAACGCCTTTCTTATAATTCAACAGTTTTCTTGACAAAATTTTCACAACGAATACTAATATATAAATAAATTATCAGTAGGTAGTTTTTAAAAGTCTTCCGTTACAATTGATGTTCACATTTTAATCAATAAATATCGGATTAATAAATATTTCTATAAAGAATTATAAAGATTTAAGATAATAAAAACATTTTGTGTATTATAATATTTTATACTATTTATACGCTAAAATTATTCCGTACGAGCGTTGTTAATATAACGAAACGTCGAATATTCAAGTATAAATCTATTTGTCAAACTTGCCATTGAATGTAATCATTAATTATGACAAATTAATGATAAATATCGAAGTCATAAATATTGAGTTCCAGTTTGTTATGTAATAATGTAGTGCTATACTGCACAAAATTGTAATGTCAGAATTTTTATACGTCTATTGGCAGGAATAATGATCAGTTTTTATTTCTTATTATTTATTTATTGATGACAAACAAATCAAATTCAATGAAATAGAAACTATTAGGTTGTTCGGAAAGTAATTTCGTTTTTTCCTGACAAAGGATTTAATTGCATTTTTCGCACCCAATTTCATACTTAAACCGCAAAATCATTTTATGTTTTAAGAGCTGATATAGCAAGGCTTGAGTGTGAAAAAGTGCAGCTGATTCTTCGCAGTAGTTTTTGGATGGTGCCCTTTTAAATATGGAGAGCAATAAACAGCATTTTCGTCATTTTTTTCTTTTTTGCTATAAAAGGTAAAAATGCTGTTCAAGCCAGAAATAAATTAGCCAATATGTGTGGAGAAGATGTTTTAACAGTACATCAGTACCAGAACTGATTTGCAAAATTTTTCCTTCAAATGAGGAGGCCAAAAACCACCTCGATCAGTATTTTTTACAGCAAAGACCAAAACTTTTATGAGCGTGTAATCATGTTACTACCAAAAATATGGCAAAAGGTATTAGACCAGAATGGCAATTTTATAATTTAATAAATAATTTATTCATTAAACGAAAATTTCTTTTCATTTTGACAAAAAAATACGAAATGACTTTCCGAACAACCCAATATAATGCAAAATTTTCTTTCAAAAATAAATAAATTATTTAACAGCGTTGAATGACTGATCAATTTAAAAGGAATATAAAGCAGATTATATCAAGACTCTTGTTTAGCTTGTCAAGGAAAAAAAATCACTTTTCAAAATACGAAGGCATTGCACATATAATCTGTCCCTGTAAATTCGAACACGTCTGCTTGTTTTGGAAGATGATCTAATTAATTTCCCTTGAGTGCGTAAACAGTTTAATCTCCCAACTTTTTGATTGATTGGCCTGTTCTATTTTTATAAGCTCAAAAAAGGCGGGAAAAATGGGAATACAATACAGAAAAGAACACTCGTCAGAGGTATATTGTAAATGAGAAGAAGAAAATATGAAAGTGCTGGTTAATATTCGTAAATTCAATTAATTTAAATCTATATATATATATATGTATCAAGATGCTTGTGTGAATGATGAAGTTATGTAAACAAATCTAAAGATTCGGTTCGGGCTTTATGAAATTTGATCCATTTGTTTATTGAATTGAGTTGAAATGTTTCTCAGCTATATTTTTCTCGAAAATAATTTCTCCCATAAACTATTTTTATATTATGCTAATTTTTTTTCTTGGTTTATGCTAATATCATCTTCAAATAATTTTTTCTGCAATTTTAATTAATATTTTAAATCGAATTCCTTTTGATATACATTGAATAAAGCAAAACCTTTAAAATTAAGAGGAAATTCAAAATAAATCAGACTGAAACTCTTCAGTTGCGATTTTTTCAGCGTTAAAATTAAGATTAAAAAATTATTTATTGGATTTTATTTACGTTGCATTTAAAATTTTCATTTTGTTTTTAATTCATAAGTGCTGCAATTTGTATTAGACAGATAAATTTATATTCATATTTTTCAATCTTATCGAAAAGTTAAAATTTTAAATAACCATTTAATTAAAATATCAAGATTAAATTTAATATAATTCCCTAATAATAATTTTATAATTAGTAAGGTCAGTATTCCTATGAAATAAACTGGTCTGTAACAGCGGATAGTAATAAATAAAAAGCTTGTAAGCAAATAATATCAGCAAATGTATTAAAATAAATTTATCTTCTAGTTAATTTAGAGATATTAATCCGTTCTACTGTTGGTATATTCATAAAAAAGGTTGGTTGGCAAAGTAATGGGAAGAAGTGAATATTAACGCTAATCTGCAATCAAATGGGTTAATTAAATTGTATTTTTTTCATCCACTTGCATAATTATTGTCATACTGATAATGTTGTGACCTTTCCTTTAAACGCCCGGTTATTTAAGGGAAAGAATTTATGTTATTAACTGTCCAACTTATACACAAAATTGGATTGTATTAAAACCTTTTCTTTCATCTTGTTCCGAGAGATATCTAATGAATTCAGATAATGTTTCACCCGCATCATCTGATTAAGGCTTAAAGTAAGGAAAGTTTACACAAATAAATCTAGTGTATCCCACGTAATATGTGTTTCAGGACAATTTTTATCGTTTTGAAAAAGATGATGAGGATACAGTCTACCAGTAGTAGCGAACATCGGAAAAGTGAATAATATAATTGCCCGATGAATTTAATGAAAGTGTTAGTAAACTATAATTTTTTCGTTTTCATTAAATTCATGATGATGATATTTAGTTAAAAGAAACTTCAAAATTTGTTCGTCCAAAAGCATAATGAAACGAATTTAAGCCACAATGTGTGAATTATTTATTTAAAGGATCAAAATCATTGATTAAGAAAAGCTCAGATTTTATGAATCTCTAATTCAAGTAAGTTTTTTTTTTTTTTTCAAAATCAATGCATTCATTATCCTAGTCTCATCATAAACAAATAACGCAACACGTAATTGCAACTTATCTTCTAATGCGTCGGAACACAATATTTTCTATTTATTTTAAATTCCCAACAAATTCCTATATAGAGATTAGAAACATTGGTTATGTCGATTCATAGAAAAGTATGAACCTTTAGCTTAAAATATTTACGAAATTAGGCATTTCTTGCGACAATGGAACACGATGTAAAGGGACAGAAACTTCAAGGTAAAATTTCAGCTATAAGCAGTAGGGATAATTTGTATCTTAGAAGTATGAAAAGTAGCAGAACTGGATCAGTGGTTTTTAAAGTGGATAAATATAACTTAATCAAAACTCTCAGAACATGTCCTAACCTCATAAGATATTGTAAATCTGAATAATAAGTGTAGAAACGAAATAAAAATGTGTCACTAAACCACTTATGTAAAAAATATCAATTAAAAGTTTACTTAAGAAGGAATTAATAAGAGAAAGTGTTTTTTCCCTTCCTAGGAAACATTCATTTGGGATTCAATGCCTTTTGACTTTCTTGTATATGTAGTATTCAGAAAGTACAGCAATCGCCAAAAAATTCGAACTTGAGATTTTGACGAAAATCCATGTTTTAAACCGCAATGAGCTTAAAAAACACTTTTGTGGAAATGTCCTTCTGTCCGTCTATGACAAAGATAACTCAAAAATGCTTTGAGTTAGAAGGACGAAATTTAGTATAAGGTATTCAAAACAAATTTTTAAATTTTTATGAAATTTTGAGTATAATCTGTTCAGAAGAAGTTCCATCTGACCGGTTGTTCGAATTACATGAACACGGTAATTACAAAATGAATATAGCTAGATCGATAAGATTCGGGACACAGATTTAACATCTGTAGTAAACAGAATCTATCTAGTTTTGAGTCAAATCAAATAACGGGTTGATTTGTCTGTCAATTTGTACTTTCTGAAACATGTAAACGCGATAATTCAAATACGCAATGACTTAAATATATCAAATTTGGTTTGGGATTTTGTGACTACAAATGCAGTTTTGTGTCGAATGGTTGTCCAAATCAATTGAGAAAAACCTGTCTAAAGCACAAATTCGATTTACGAATATTTAAAGCTTTAAATCTTATGTCATGGATTAATCGTCGTACAAAATCGTAAAAAATTCCATGGCAGATTAATTAAAAATGCTGTATTTATGCCAAAGGTTAATATGTAGTGCGAGCAGATTTGCCCTAGACACTAACATAATTAATTTAGACTCTATCTCACATCGGAACGAGCCAACTTCATGACATCGAAAAAAGTTTTTTAAAAATAAACATACACCTTCGTAGCCACAATACAACTGCCTTTTTATTTCAGAAACAAATTCAGAATTCGTTTTTACAAAAATTGTTAAAAAAAGAATACTCAGGAGATTACAGAAGAAAATGATTCATTCTTTCAGAACAAATAGTTCTTATTGCTTCTTCAAGAATACCACTTCTCTGAGTTCTAATTGAAGACAAATACAATACTACTCAACATATTAAATATACATGAAATTATCAAAACTTTAAAAGAAACAAAAGTTGGTGTTGCCACCACTTTTTAAAATATAAATGTACAATAATAAATAAATAAAGGAACAAAAATTGTTCAGAAGTGGAGAGCCATCACAAATATTCCATAGCTATTTTACCTCAATTTCGTGCTAGGTATGACTTGTTTATTAAAAAGTATGCGAGAAAATCTTGGGGAGACCAGTTCCTCTGATTCTGACTTCCTGATCCTTGTGTCTCAAGAAAACAGGTTTCTTTGTCCCTTGCACATAGGGCTATTCAGCGTTAAATCTCTCTGT
>JAPMOQ010054647.1:64202-92627 GCA_026543055.1 Argiope trifasciata
AGGGCTATTCAGCGTTAAATCTCTCTGTGCAACACCTTACTTTTGATGTGGAGTAGAAATTTCTGGCTTCTTTGTCCCTTGCACATAGGGTTATTCAGCGTTAAATATCTCTGTGCAACACCGTCCTTTTGATGTGGCGTAGAAATTTATTTGAGAGTTTGTACGCGCTTAAATGTTTAGCCTTTCAAGAATCATTTAGAATTTCGATCCAGAATCGAAGGGGCTGCTGCAAAAGGAAAGTGACTCCATTGTTCAAATTTGCTGAAAGAAGTAAAAAGGTCTGAAATTTGTAAATTACTTTGAGACAGACAGCTACATTCCTTGAGAAAAGCCAGAGCAAACATTGGAGCTACATCTTTTTAGCACCAAATAAACATGGACTTTTTTTAACCCCATGTAACTAACATAATGCCTATAACTCTAAATTCCCCCAAATTGGAACTACATCCTTTTTGAAGCAAACCTTCAATTGTTTTTGTGTTTCTATAAAACATATTGTCAACAAGGCCAAGTTAATCCCTTCCAGTAAGATTTAAGAATAAAAAATTTTGGGTGGAAAAGCTATTTAATTTTTATTTAAGAAAACTTAGTTTATTTTACAATTTTAACTCATTTATAATTATTAATTGAAAGGTGTTTATTTCACTGCATGTTTAGCATTTAGTTAATCAGCTGTTGATGCTAAATGTTAGAATGAATGAACGAATTTATTAGAATGACTACTAATAGTTTGGCCGTGTCAAGACAATCAAACGATGTATGATATCAACATAAGTAATAAAGTGCCTTTGAATTATATTTGAAATTTTAAATCAAATTTATTATTATTTTATTCAAAAGTAACGTTAGTTGCATGACGAGTATAACTCGTCATGCCATATAGCAGTGACGAGTATAGCTCGTCATTTTGCTATATGACGTGAAAAATCAATGACGAGCTATACTCGTCATTTTACGGGAAGGGGTTAACCTTTCAAGAGCTGAAATCTCAAAACTGATCTTTTTGATAATTTTCTTTAATACATGATAATGATATAATTTTGTATGAAATTTTTCTACATAATATATCTTGATATATCGCTTTATTTACCGATCGAACATAAATTCGTGTACCGTTCCATAAAAACAAGACAAAAATTTAATAGCACCCATAGATTGAATGAGAAGATAAAATCGAAATATAAAAGCAAATATGTAATTAGAATATTCAGATTTTAAAATAAAAAGTTGATCCAAAGCAGCTCTATTTATTATCATCAACCTCAATCAATACCACAAAAAATTGAATTTCATCAACCCACCCTAACTAAAAATGATCATTTTCCTAATGCCATTGAGAACGACCGCCGATGGAATATTTACCTCCAAAGAATCCGAAATCCTACCCCTCAGGCGGTCTCGTTCCTCAGTTTTTATCAACGTTGTTACTTTCGCATCCATCATTTTCAGGCTCGCTGACGTCAGCGAACTCGGTGGCTTTTGGCGACGATTGATTGATAGAAATTAGCGCGGACTCGGCGCCAAATTTTCGCCCACGGAAGCAATTCTGGAGACATCAACGCAGCATTACGGGGCGAGATTTTATAAAAATGTTTCTCCGCGCCCGCTGCGATGGCTTTCTTTTTTTGATTCTACATACTGATTTCCATGTCCCTAATTGAGCTTTATGGAGACGAGCAAGCCGATAATGTGGTGCTCGCTGCTTTCCAAGACAAATTGCCGTTTCTGCAGTCGTTGTTTTGGTGTGTTTGAAAGATGGAATACAGTAAAAGTCCCTTATTCGCGCTTCCATCATTCGCGTTTTTACTATTCACGGATTAAAAAATTGCGACCCATTTCCTATATTCACGGCTAAAAATTTCTTTATTCGCAGATCTAATAAATGCATACATAATAATAAAAGGATTCCAACAGGTATCCAACCCAATATCCTTTGTAAATGCCGTCAATTGGACTAATAAAAAAAGTAAAATATATCTTATTACAGCTTTGTCTAAAGTATGTTGTTCAATGTAAACGTAGCCGAAATCACGAATGGAATACGACGAGATGGGTTCGAACAGATAGAATCAAGTGACATTCAGGAATTGCTTGAATCGCAAGATGAATATCTGATTAAAATCGACTTGGAGGAAATGTTAAATTCACAGCCCATTGAAGAAAAGGCTTCAACAAGCACTGGAAACGTGACATTCAATTTGAAAAATCTTAGTGAAGGTTTAAGAATGGCAAATGAGCTTTGCGATTTCTTTATGAACATTGATCCGTCTATGGAACGAAGTCTTATTTTTAATAGGCAAATTGCTAATGCGACAGTTGCGTATGAGTCTGAATGGAAGGAGCTTTTAAAAACTGCCAAGAAAGAGAAAATGACAAAATTCTTTAAACCATTGCCTAAGCCTTTCAGATATTTAATCAAAATGTTCAAAAACTTCAATTAAATTGATTTTTTATACATTTTTTTATTTTGTCACCTAGGAACGTATCCCCTATAATCCCATATGAATTACCATTCCGTATTCACGGTTTCTGTATTCGCGGCATATTTATGGAACATATACCCCGCGAATAAAGAGCTTTTAATGTACTTAATAAATGTTCTGTTACAGGTATGGAATGTATAAGGTGTTAGTGATATTTGAATAATTTAGGTTTCATGAATTTAATGTGATTGAACTATACAATAAACTCTAGAATATTCGGTTCTCGACTATCCGATTTCTTTTACCATAATTAAATAGGAAGCCAAGGCGTCTATTAAGTCATCGCTTAAGGTATCCGACTATGTTAAAAACGCTGGTTATCGACCACATTGGTGAATTATTTTATTGTTATTATTTTTTGTTGTTCAGACTTTCCTCTTCCAAAACAAATTATCTTTTCTAGGAAAAGAAACGACAGATCTATCATCCAAGGGAGTTTTAATCAAAACATACTTTTCGGCTAAATTATTTGTATTTAACTTCAATTTTCTCTGAACTTTCATTTTCATACAAATTCTCTACCGTTAACAAGAAATTTCAAAAATAATAGAGGTATTTACGTAAGAATGTCAGCGTGTGTTTAAAATAGTATGGGCAATGAAATGAACTAAAAGTTTTATTGTTGATGAAATACTTTTTCTGTTATAGATGTTTTTAGAAAATTAAGTTGCGAATTTATGGAAAAAATGCATATATACGTATATTTTTACCCGCAACTTCTTTGCATTTGAAGATTTTTCTTCGATTTTAGTTCCTTTCATTCATCATTATATTCTATGACTTATGTGCAAAGAAAAATAGCATTGCTGCATTACAATTCAGTATAGAATGTTAACCGTTTTAGTTCAATTTCCTTAAAATTTACCACAAATTTTCCTATTTCTCAAAATATATTCTATTTCTAATTAATGGATGTTGTATCGATAGTGTTTATTATTGACAAAACATCTAAAAACCAGAAAAAGTTTCTAAAAAAAACCCATTTTTCAAAAATTTTCCTTCGAACGTAATCAGATGCCTTAAGCACTTTTTTCAAAATCTAAAAATTGTAGGTTTCGATTCTTACATTAGAGTTACTTTTTCATGTATGTGTAATCATTTATCAGTAAAATATAAAATCCTTTTAAGTCAATCTTCTTAAGAACCAGGCCAACGATTTACGCTTAAGTTTTGTTTATGTTTTCTGCATTTAAATTGGGAATTACGTGAACAGTTTATATCCTTCAACTAACTTTTAATCTAATAAATTCTTGAAATGTGCAATGCGATATAAAAACGTGTATAAACTACCAGTACACAGTCTTCTATTTTAACTCGACACGTTACTGGTAACTACTACTATGATTCACCTGGAAAAATTTATATTTTACGTATCTTGAGATAAATTGAGGGCGTAGTACTCAATAAAAAGTGAGAAAATACATATTATTACAGTAACTTTATCTTCTGTATTTGTGGGCAAAGAAATGAATCCATATATCTCCAGGCCGAACCTGCTTTTATGTTATCCAGCTTGCCATCTGAGCATTAAGCCGGTTACTCGAAAGTGTTTTGTATAATGAAAATATATGCAATTCCTTTTAAAATAGTTCTCTATTTTATTATTTCTTAAAATTCAAATTTCACTATATCCCATAACGATAGTAGTATGTTAATATTTAAATTAAAATTATTGGAATATGGAGCTATCAGTTAAGTTGAATGCAAAATTGCGAGGTTTTCAATCAAAATCAGTGCTCCATGATATTCATCATTTGCTTTGATATATCCTTCAATTGTTTTGATTAACCTATTACGAATTTTAGCTATTTTTTTTTCTAAATTCAATCGTTGATAGAAATCATTTGCTTTATTTGAATTGAATATCAATCCATTCTAAATGGTGTCTCAAAATTAACACAAGATCTGAATTAATTAATATCCGTGCAATAAAGTGTTGTCAACCCTATTAAAAATCCATTTGAAAGCTGATAGGTTGTGGTTAGTAAAAATGGTGTGTTACGCAACAAAACAACATGTTAACACAAGATTTGAATTAAATAAAAAACACATATTTTCCTGTATAATATGTGTTTAATAATATACATAAATATGCGTTTTTTATTTAATAACAATATAACACTTTCTGTTATATTTTTATTGGGTCTTAAAGTACACAAGATAGATTACTGTTAGGATTAACATGCAGGGAAAATGGTTTTAATGGCTTTTCTGGCATATACACATTTTATATCGAAATTTTTCACGACCATTTTGAATAATTGTGGTTGAATTCCATCGATCCAACGTTGAATTTTATTCTTCAATGCTCTGGTGCTTATTTGCTTTTTGGCATTGATTTTAAACAACCTTTTAAAAAGAGATCCACTAGTGTCAAATTCCCCAATCTAGGAACTAATTTTTAAATTTTCGAGCTTTCATTATTTTTGAAATATTGTTCAACAATGAAAACACGTTTCTCGATCGTTTAAAGCTCTATTTTTGCTAACCCTAAAATGATAAAGTTTGAAATAGAGTTGATAACGCTTTACTGCACAAGCGATGGGAAATTCAAATCTTGCGTAAATTTTAAGCCACCGTTTAAAAATAAATCAAAATCAAAGACAGTTTCCAAGGCAAGATCAAATTGTGATTTTCTAGTTCTTTATACATCAAAAAAGAGTCACAGAATTGCAAAAATGTGCAATTACGCTAACTGCAAAATAATTTAAGTGCAACAGAGTGTAAAGAGCAAAAATTGGAAAACATGCTTCTGAACATGTTGTAAAGTGCATCTTACATTAATGCTGATGTTATGAAAAAACAAAAATGCAATGATTAATGAGAAAATTTGAGACATAATTATCTTAGTATAAGGAGTACCATAAAAACAGCCATTCATGACATTAAAATTAAGAAATTTGCAGTATTCCGGACTTGAGGGAAGGTAGGAAATTTCATAAAACGATTACTTTTTCATTTTTGAGAACCAATAATCTATTTTGAAATAATAATATTATATTGTTTGGTAATGCTTGAAATTTTAATAGCAATTTCAGCGATATAAGTTTTAAACGATACCTTTATCAAATAATTTAGCTCATATTGTGTAATAGTGGAAAAATTGTTGGAAAACAGATAAGTATTACATATAAACAAAGATATGGGTGACATACAAAGAGACATAAATTAATTTCCAAAGAGAAAAAGTAGTAAGAAGCCGTCCAACAATTGAAGAATAAATTTCATTGAATTAAACTTCAAAACCCTATTGGGTAGCAAACCTTTAAAGTAATGCAACTATGAAATAACTGAACATATAAATGACGTTAGTAAATGAAAGGTTAAAAAAGTACAGACTGTACGAAATTGTGAATATATTTTGTTTCGTTTACAATAATGAGATTTTTTGAATAAATTAACTGGATCCGTAATTCTGTATTTAATATTCACAAACAATAAACATGTTAGTGAGTACTTCAAAAATTTATTTAAATGAATGTTTGCTTGAAAATATATAAATCATATAGAATAAGGAATATGTGGTTAATATTCTATATGAGTTAAAGGTATAATTTTTTCCCGTTTATATTAAAATTTAATTTATGGTTACTTTGCAATATTAAGCTAGAACTACTTTTCAGAGTCTTATTACTTTTAAATATATCTGCATGTGTAAATTTAAATTTTTCAAATTCTATTTTTTATTAAAGCGTCGATTAAATATTTTTTGTTTATAATTTGTTTTAAATTAGCTCCAAGAAAAATGCTTGAATAGTTGATAAAGAATATAATTTTTTAAAAATAATTTGTTAATATATAAAATATATATTATTTCACTGCGGATTCAATTTAAATGTAATAATACATTTCAGAACAATATATGTTCAATAGAATAAATGCTTAGAGAATTAGAAATTGTGAAAAGATTTGAAAAATAAATCTTGGGTAACTTAAACCTAAAGACCATCGAAAGATAAAATATTTCAGAAATTTGACAACAACTTACCTCATTAATAGTAAATCGTTTTTTCAGATACTGTGACACAATGCGGAAATGGAGTAAAATTATCTACAAGATAATAAAAGATTCTGTGAATGAATAATGCATGGATATTAAATTTTTAATTAAAAAAATGGCAAAATGTTTTTAGAAATTCACAGGAAAGTAGAAAAATCTCTAAGAGCAACATATGGTTATAATCCTACTCACTCAAAATCTCATTTTTTTTTTTTAAAAAAAAGGCCATATTCTATTAATCACAGTGACCTTGAAGTTTAATTTCCGATTTAATTCCTCTACAAGGTTGTTTTCCAAGTGAACCATTAAAAGATTTTTTTTTTTTTACCTAAGTGAAAAATAAGAAAATTGTTCTTCAAAACCTGGATACAACTAGCAATTCATAGTTAAATTGTGTGTCGTTCTAACAGTTCTGAAAAATAATAATAAATTTTGACAACAGATAATCAATATTAGAAATTCTATACTTTTTATCATCTATGTGATATTTAAATCCTATGGACAAAGGAAGGAAATGCTGAAATCGTTTGCAAATTTTATTCTATATTTTACAAGCAGTAAGTTGAGATTACTGTGTTTCTAAGATTTCAAACCAATTATTCGTAAAATAAACAGTGCTGCATTCGTTTTTTATTTGGGGCAAAGGAACTTCCACATGTTTACCAGTACAAAAGAACAATGGAAGAAAAAATTCCTAAAAAGAAACTAAACTTTTCTATCAGAATTTCTCCTAAAACAATTGACGAATTCGTAACACAACTCCATAGCCATAAACAACAAGGCATTCTGGAAAATAAAATAATTGTTGCTGGACTGGCAAAGAAAGAAAAAAAAAAGATGTATAAACAAAAGATAAAACGGAAGAAGGACCGGAACTACTCAAATTAAAGATGCTGATTTTCTTTGTACCTAAATCCTCTTAGACAGACGACTTTTTAAAGCTCAAACAAAAGAGTTTTTTTCAGCCAACAAAGAGATTAGAAGTTAGGCTTCATTAAGTAAACAAAAAGAAGCAATTTGTTTTTGTTCACAGAGTTTGCTCTCTACACGTGGCAACATGGCAAATTTGTCTGTTATTGAGTTATTTGTAGCAGTATCCACTTACTGCTTGTTGAGTATTAGCATTGAAAGGTGAAGGATTAGAACATGGTGAAAAAAAAATTTCTTTTAAAGCTGTGGTCTTCTTAAATTATGTTGTTAATGTTAGTTTAAATTGAAGTCCTGTGTAAATGTCGCAGTTAAAGAGAACTTATTTTTTCTTTGGACTATATATGTTCGTTAAATTTATGTATTTTTTATTTATCTGGATGTTTCTCTAATTGTGAACATGGGATTTTTAAATGAGTTATTTTGATATTTTATCAGGAAGATTTTTTTTAAATAATTTTATCTAAAATTTATTTTAATTTTGTTCAAAGAATTCTTTATGCTTTACGTTTTACATAAAAAGGTTTTTATATAATGAATATTTGCATGAAAGATTTCTTAGTTTTTTCAATTCCTAATATTAGTTCGCATTTTCCCTCTATATATTTATTTATATTTCTTGTTCAACTTTTCAATCTATAATAAAATACTTTTTATTCATCCACTCAACTTCAAATACATATTTTTTAAACTTGTAGTGGATAACACGATGTTAATACAGGTTTTTCCAAATATTAATTCCCTAATTAAATATGATTAATTTTTAATACTTTAAATAGAGCTTTAGCAGTTTGTAACGAAAAATGAAATCAACAGGCAGTAGCTCAATCGGTAAAATGCAAAGATTTAATTAGTTTTTTTACTTGAAGATGAAGAATGGGAGCTCAATTCTTGCGAAAAGAAAAAAGTTTTTGTTAATTCTTTAATAAAAAGTAACTAAAATAAAAAAAATTTTGGTTGGAATTTTTTAAAAATCATATTACTTGTTTTCTGTACGATTTATGTTTAAAACTTTATATTATTCCAAAAATTAGTTCAAATCTTGATTAGGAAAATTAAATATTTAAAAATTTTGGTTTATTTAAATCTGATATTTAAAATAAAATTAATTTATTTATTTAAAACTGATTTAAATACAAGTGTTACAAATTTATAAAATGTGAAATAATAAAAAAATTATGAAACAAAAATTTAAATATAAAGTCTAGATACAAATAATTAAATTGAATGCATATTAAAAAGAAAACTTATTTGCAATAACGCTGGAAATAGAATTATTTACACATCTTCTTCGGAAAAATAATTTTACATTTATCCATATTTAAACATTTGAACAAATATGTTCATATTAATAGATAGTGAAAAACTAACGAAAAAAAAAGATTGCGTTTCTATATTTCCAAATCCTTTTGTTGACTTTATAGTAGCATTAAAATTTTAGTGTAATAAAACAGGAACTATTTTTTTTTTTTTTTCAAAAACTAAAACAAATTGTATTTTTCTTAGTCCGTTCACATTTGCACAAATTTGATATGTTCTACCATGTTTACAAAGTTTTACTAAAGGATACTTATTTAAAAGTATAATTAATCATAAATTATTTACTTGAAATAAAATTTCCAATATTACATTTTCATATTGATTGTCAAAATGTAAAATTTTAATGTACTTAATTATTTTTTATTTTGTTTACGAATCTGTGTCTTTTTCAGGTTTAAAAGAAACGGAACAGAATACCAGAATACAATATCAAAAGTATTTATTCGACCAATCTCAGAACATTCTTAAAATAAAATAGTGCCAATTCCATATTTACTGATTAAATACTGAAAAATAAATGGTATATTTTTCAGTAGTTTTTCATAATTCAATTTTTTTAGTGCAATAGATACATCCTTTGACAAAAAATTATTATTAAATATGCTTACAATTCTTCTAGAGTTTAATTTTTAAATTGTAATATTTGTATAAAAGTTTCCTCAACAACCGTTGACAAATTCTTAACATCATGTAACAAAAAAAAGGCAGCTCCTTCATATTAAGATGCAGTATAAAGTGGGTAAACCCAAATGCAGAGGGGAAATATGCTTAAAACAACCATCTTGTACCAAACAGAGACGATCTTCCTGTACCATAGTGCACATTGAATTGGTAACCTCGTGGCCAGTGACTGTTCTATGGATTCTGCTGTCATGGTTAGTATCTACTCTGGCCACGACAGCCTATGTTCATCCAGAATGGTTTGTGAAAGAACAACAGCCTAGAAATGAGGTCCTGCGGTACGACAGAGAAGGACTGGTCTCTACCATGGGAATGGTGTCCGTGTGTTACCGCGGACATGACAAGAAAGATGACGACGAACTAGAATGTCACAACTTCGATGAAGATTTTCCATCGAGTGCTTGGCAGACATCTTATGTACTGTTCGGAAGCGGATGTGTCCTGCTAACTTGGTGTTCCATACTAGCTTTTTGCAATGTGTGGATCATTGGCAAAAAGAACAGACAGTTAGTAGCAATGTTGATCGGACGAATACAGCTTGTTGCTGGTAAGTGATTTTTTTTTTCTTTTTGCATTAGTGTAAAATTATTCCATGTTATTCAAAACTCAATTTATGAAATGTTGAGAAATGTTAAAACTAAGAACTAAGACTACTATAGGAACACATGAATGGAATCTCAAATCTTATCATCTAGAGGAAATACAAAAGTCACTTTCAAACAATGGGGAAAAGCTCTTATTTAGAGATATTTCGGATTTGCACATTATGATTGTACCTCCACTTTCTTAATAATAGTCAAAGTTTTTACAATTTATGGCTTTGGTCGCTTCATGGTGTTGACTCATGGCTTGGAGAATCTTAAAAAAATCACAAGCTGCATTTCGTGAACATTCACCGATTTATACATTCGTGGTAATATTAACATGCACAATATGTTATAGGTAACCTGGTAGAACTTTAAACTATTAGTAATGAAATCCTATTCGGAACTAACAAACAGTCTCTTCTGTGATGCTTTTACATGTTCTTTGTGTTGTTAATTGTTTCCTACCTACCCTGTAATTTACATGCTGATTTTTGAGTCAGCTCTAAGAAGTGCTTTCAGAAAGTTTTCGATCTTCATTCAGGAAAAATAATTTACTTATGTGAAGAAATCGTTACCATAAATCCCTTTTAAGTAGGCCCTTGCGTCTTCATACACTTAGCCAATCGATCTTTCCTCAGCCGAAAACATATCAGGAACTTTTCTTTTGGAATGCTGTTCATCTATGTTGCCACGTTTTGCTTTATCTCTTTTCTACTCGAAATGGGATTCTTCCAAAGGTATTTTCAATTTTGGAAACAATTAGAAGCCGCAAGGAATCATATTTGGAGAGTAAGGAGGTTGGAAGACGATTGAAATTCTGTGTTTTAACAAGAAAGCTAGGATCTGTCGCCTTGACAGAAGTCCAAAATCCGACATAACAGAACCTTATTCACCAGCTAGCAGACAGCGATTGCCACACACGAATACGGAAAAAAAATTCGATTCTTCAAGAATGAGTATTAAATTGTTTTATTCTACTGTATACGGTGGTGCTGATCTAGAATCACTCTTATTTGTAGGAAAATTCAAATTCCGATGCTTTTTAGGCAGCCTTTGTATATCAAAATCTATTCAAAAAGCGTATTAGGACAAGAAACATTTTAGTTAAAGATATAATAAGGATTCTCCACTACAAATATATCATTAAAAGCACTGATTGTAAAACAATGAATTTCCAAAACGCAGAGGATATATAAAAACTAACAACTGTTGATCTCAATTTCAGTCAATAAAATAAACTGAATCCATTTAGAAAAAGGTGAACTACGTCAAAGAATGAATTTCGAACCTTTCATATTTAAAATAAAGGCGACCTTTCAATGTTCTGATCAAGTTAATCATAAATTTATTCTCTGTTGTTCACAGATATCGATTAGATAATTTTTACAGTGCAGTTTCGATTACAGTACAGTTTTTTTCACCAAGCTCACGAGGATTTCGCCAAACAATGGCAATTTAGGTAATGGGGAAAAGAAAATATTTCTATTGAAGAACAGATTTTTATTTCCATTTTAAGTTTGAAATTTAATTTTGAACTGTTACATTTGGCGAATTATCTCTTGAAAAAATTACATTTTGGTAAGATATTGCGAGTAATGAAGAATTAAATAAGTAACAGTAGGAGATCAAAATCTTATAATCATATGATACTTCTAATGCCTTACAAAATTTTCATTTATATAACTTTAATACTTTCGAAACTATGGTAGTGCGAAAACATATATTTTTAAGTTATATATCCTAACCATGATAAAATGTCATCTCACAAGCTTTAACCCATTATTAAAACAGCTAATATACAGCTGAAGGTCCTGATATGTCACAATCATTAGTATACTAGTAATATTCTCTAGAGAAAAATATATATATATATTTCGAAAATTCCTCTTTAATTTTTGAATCTAATAGGCAAAATAATTTATAAAAGATGACCCAAAATTAACTGAAGATTTTAATTTGTAACCAATTCTGCAATAAAGTGTTGGCAACCCTATTAAAAAAATTGACAGTTGATAGTTAACGGTTAGCAAAAAAGTAGCGTTACACGATAGAATAACGTGTTTTCATTGTTGAAAAAAATTTCCAAAATAATGAAAGTCTGGCGACTATAGTTCTGAAATTTGAAAAATGAGCCATAGATAGTGGGATTTAACCCCATTGGATTTCTTTTTATGAGATTATTTGAAGTGC
The DNA here is from genome assembly GCA_026543055.1 of Argiope trifasciata. Classification (NCBI taxonomy): domain Eukaryota; kingdom Metazoa; phylum Arthropoda; class Arachnida; order Araneae; family Araneidae; genus Argiope; species Argiope trifasciata. The sequence goes on from JAPMOQ010054647.1 coordinate 76,391, forward strand.
AATGTCTATACCATTGCAGGGGGGAATTCAACACTGGATTAAAGAAATTCAATAACTTTTAAGCAAAATGGTCATGGAACATTTTGGCAAAAGAGTGCGTATGTGACCGCAAAATAGTGGAGGCCATTTGCCTTATGAGTTATTCCATACATAACCCGATCGTGTATACTTTAAGATTAAATAAAATTATCACAATTTTTTAAAAATCTGTTTTTCTTATTTAATTCGAATGTTGCATTAATACGATGTTCTGTTGTATAACGCCTTATCTTTGCTAACTCATTAATTATCATCTGTAATTGCACGAATGTTGGCAAATACAAATCTCGCCGTATTTTTGGAACACACTATATTTTAACAATTATATCTTTTAATTTTCTTTCCATTTGAGAGAAAAATATCTCCTTATATAAAACTATTCCAGTATTGTAAATTGTTAAAGCTATCATTAATACGCGTTCTTCTGTTTTTTTTTTAAATTGTCTGTTTATTAATTTTTTCGAAAAGAAAATCAACAAATTTACCAAATAAAACTCTTAATTCTATTGAAATGAGAAAAAAAAGTACTTAAGAATTAAATATATTTAAATTCATTCTTCTTTTAAAAATACGAAATAATTTGTATTTTTAACGTTTCTTTAAGAAATCATTATTTTCATTTAGTTTATTTTTTATTCCTACATCTTTAAATAAAAACGAACACTGCAATGAAAAGTAAATATAAATGGTGAAATCTGAATATTATTCTTTTTTTTTCCTTTTCTTCTTTGCCATTTTTAGAAATTAGAACAAATCTTTCTTGGACTAAATTAATTCGTACGAATCACTTTATTGCATACAATCGTTCGAAATTTAACTATTGAATTTGTTGCAATCTAAATACTGTTCCACTTAATTTTAAGAACTATAATAACTGAATAAACTTAATTACTAGATTCGTCTTCTCTTCTTTTCACTCCAAAATTAATCGAGATTCTCTGACTATTCTCCCAACGTCTTAAATTAAACATTTCTTAGAAGTAAATTAATTAGTGCAACTAATGCAGCGTAATTGATACAGTGTATTGCATTGCTTTATCGTTCTTAATTTCGTCGTAATCAATTGATTTTCCTTACAAATAGGAGAGCTTTTGTATTAAGCTAACACAAGCGTTAGAAAAATAAATATTCCATACTGCTGTATTAATCTTTGTTTTCAAAATTAGTTTTTTATTCCCTTTATCGTTAAAAAATAATCGTTTGCTTTTTTTGCAGCATTTATTTTTAGAAATATATTCATTTTTTAAATTGATTATAAAGAATAAATACAGTAATAATTTTTTGAAATTAAAAGCAAATATAAAAGAACTTTAAAATATTACTGAAAAAGCAAAAAACTTGCTTTTACTTAGAAAAATATTGTAGAAATAGCAATCTGATTTTATATTAGCTAGCATTTTAACTATATTCATAAGAAAAATGCTTGCATAAAAAATTTTTCAGCAGGACATATATGACTCAAAAAACACACAGCAAGATATACAGGGACAAAAATTGAAACGAAAGCTGACCAAAAAAAAAGGCTTACTTTGATAATTATTTCAAAAATACAAATTTAAATTTAACTCATTCAGAACATCGACTATTTCTTTATGGTCCAAAAAATCCCCCAAAATTATTTAAGATTGGCAGTTGAATCTAAAACTTTCAAAAGAAATTACTTACATGGAAAATTATTTCAGCAGGACATATATGACCCCGAAACCTAGCAATTAATATTTGCAATTAATACGAATTAAAGGGTCAACAGATGAATTTAAAGCTATCAAATTTGGAATTTAGTTATTTAGTAAAGAAAGTTAGTTATTTAGAAAGAAAATATTTTCAAAATTTCAAATAGATTTTCTTAGTTAATATTTTTGATCAATATTTTTAATTTTGAACATTATAACTTTAGAGAATATAAGTATCAGTATCAAGTGCCATTTTATATTACTTTAAATTCAAAAAATACTCTTTTCAGTGATATATTTCCGCACAGTTTTTCATTAAACAAATTAATAAATTTTACAAAATCTTTAAATCTATTAAAATATATTATATATTTCTATATAATATGTTATAATTCTATATATTAATTTATATTATATCTATTAATATATACTGCAAAATATATATATATATGTTAAATACATTTTGCAGTAATAATTTTTGATATTTTAGATACCAGATTATACTCATAGGCATTGTCAGATAGTAAATACATTTTTTGAGTTCACATTATCTCTGCTACATAGATGTATGTATCTCTAAAAATTAATTGCTAATTAATTGCAATAAAAAGGTTAATGTTTTTTATCAATTGAAATAAAATTGAATTGCAATAAAAAGGTTAATGTTTTAATGTTTTATCAATTTTAAATAATTAAAATTAATTGCTAATAGACGAACCACTCTTTAAAACTCATTATTCTAAGATATATTAAATTAGAGGTTATGTGATATCTGTTACTTGAAAAAAAAACTGCCAAGAAAAATAATATCTATTTGTAAAACCGTTTTCATTTGATTTTAACTCCATATCAAATACGAATTCATCACAATTCAAAAACCTCGTCACAAATTCGCACAAAATTGCATATGAAAGAAAAAATTAGCAAGTTAATATGACGCAAAATGAAGAAGACAGCTTTTATTAATAAAAGAGTATCATTAATTTCGGCTCTGATTTCTTTCCATGTCATATATTATGCACGTCACCGGAACAAAAAAAGGAAAAATAAGAATAAAATAAAAATAGAATAAAAACATTTCGAAGCGCACACATAATAACAATTCAACATTAGCATTAAATCGGCCCCCTTTATCTTCGGCTGACGGGAAACCCAATTCATCACCTCTGTTAAAACATTAAAAAGGTCATATTTCGCTTCCCCTAAAAGCTCGTCGCGTTTGTTTTCGGCCCGGAACAAGTCAACGGAGACTTTATGGTGGCAGAGAGAGGGAAAAAAATGGCTGGAGGAACGCATTCAATCGTACATAATTTCGACGCACTACCAGAAATTAAAACAAAACATTAACCTTTTATCTAACTAATGGGTTTGAAGTAAAATGGACAGATAAGACCGATGCTCCTGTCAGACATTTTTGGCCAGAAAGTTAGGACTATTCCCAACAATTTAATGGTTCCATTTTAATTTATTCTCTCTCTCTCCCTATATATATATATATATATATATATATATATATATATATATATATATATATATATATATATAACAAAATAATCTAAGCAAAAAGTAACACAACCGAATCAAAACAATAATCAATAGAAAAAGAATCCGGCCTGAAAACTTCATCAAGGGACACTTTCAAGCAAGGATTCCAAATAAGGGATTTTTTCTGTGAGGCGTTAGTGGACAATGGTCAAAAGAATTGACACCTCGTGACCCGAAAAGTACGGCAAAAGAGACATACCAATTTAAACAGCAAAAGACAAAAACAAAACAAAACATTAAAAAACATCACCAAATGAAAAAAAAAAAAAAAATAAATATAAAAAGTAAAACTACACAAGAAAATTTAACCACAATTAATAACTCAAATTAGTATTTTGGATTTGTTCCATTAATTCGTTCTACTTCATTTACCTTTCATTTTGTGAACTTTTTGCGTGTAATTCTGAATTGAGTTTTGATTTCGATTTCGACCTAGTTGGTTTCGTTTTAATTACCACCATTGTCCACCTCACAGAAAAAATCCCTTATTATGAATCCTTGCCTGGGAGTGACCCTTGAAGAAGTTTTCAGGTCGGATTCTTTTTCTATTGGCTATAGTTTTGATTCGGTTGTGTTCCTTTTTGCTTATCATATTTTATTAATTAATTTACATTCATTTGTATTTTAGTTGTAGTTGCATTTGCGTTCGCTAAATACAATGATTAGTTTTTTAAAAAATTTTAATTTTTAAACTTGTTTGAATCTGAAATAATTTTTAGTTTCGTTTCCGTAATTAGTGTCGTTTTTATTTCGTTTACATAATTTAATTAATTATATTAATTTAGATTTGTTTCAATAATTGGTTCTATTTCATTTACTTTTCATTTTATGCACTTTCATTTGAAAATTCCACGAACAAGAAATCTAGACTCGTACAGCTATAATTAGACAAAAACGGAAATAACGGAGAGCCTTTTATCCTTTCACTTTCCAGCATTTTTTCTTGCGAATTCGGTTTTCCTTAGCGCTACCAGTTAAAACGCGTTTCCCCCAGTTAATCCGCGTTATGACTGATTTCGGATTTTTATTGAAAGATATGACGGCTTCCTGGCGTAGGGGCAGCGTATCTTCCTCGCGATCTGGGCGTCCCGGGTTCGAGTTTCAGTTCGGGCATGGTTGCTTTGTGTTCTATCTGTGAGACGTATGAATAAGCCCTCCTGTAAAATGGGGTTGTGCAAGCGAATGTGTAAGTGTCACCTTCATTTGAGCTGAAAGTCAGACTTCTGCCCTCTGGGTGCTCAAGGGTCTTTACTCTCAGAAGCTACTGCAACCCCTTTCCGTGGAAACACGGACACGACATCATCACTCAAATATATATATATATATATATATATAGTGTTAATTTATATTCTAACAGCCAGACTTTCTCTGAGTAAAGTTTGTTTAAAGTTTTGCAGAAGTCGATAAATTCGGTATAAAGGTCCCATACTAGCTTTCAACGATCTAGATTAAAAAATATTCATGTCAAAGAAGACGAACATTTACCAAAACTGTGTCTTTTGGACTCAAGGATGTCTAAAACGATGAGATTCGCCAAAAGTTTGATTTTGGGTTTCTTTAACGATTACTATACTTTTTCTACACGTCCTATGCCCCAAAGTAAAAAAGTGTGAAGTTCATTCTTGCTTTTTATCATTATATTAGAAAGTTCAAACTTTTTATGGATAGAAAATAATAATCTGAATAATAGTGATATTTACAGCGTTTCTCTAATTTCACACTCTTTATGTTGTGATTCATTGGTTAAATGAAGTAAAAGGAGTCAAATCCACTCAATTAATATCTCTAAAAGTCTTATTTAGCGCAAGCTTCAGGGTGATCAGTGAATAAACCCTATTTCAAAATTAAATATCTCTACAAAAACGATCGATAGAATTCTGAGGTAAACTGTACGTTTATTAGCAAAACTGTAAAAATAGTGTACAAAAGTTAGAAAATTTAGTTACAAAAATCGTTAACAGGTGGCGCTCTGCGCTGAAAACTCTTTCTCTGAAAGGAGTCTTAAAAAATAAACCAGAAAGTGATGTGGTCTTTGCAATCAAAATACAATTTTTTTCAAAATGTTCACCGTTCGAAACAATGAGGTGGCGTAATCGAACAATGAAATTTGACATCACGTCTTGCAATGTCGCAACGGAAATGGAATCGCATGCAACACCAATCAACGATTCAAGCTCATCTAGAGTGGCGGGATTGTTTCTACAGACAGTGTCTTTCAACGCTCCTCACAGAAAGAAGTCACAAGGAGTCAGATCGGGAGTCATTTTTCATTTTTGACGCCACACTGAAAGCGGCGATGGGCATTGTGATTAGAGTGCCATCTGTTAACGATTTTCGTAACTTAAATTTCTAAACTTTTGTAAAGCATTTTTACAGTTTTGCTAATAAACGTGCAGTTTACCGCATAATTCTATCAATCTTAGCTGTAGAGATATTTAATTTTGGAATCAAGGCTTATTCGCTGATCACTCTGTAAATATGCACTGAACTCTATGATGAAACAAAATAGAAATAAGTTTTATGTTTATAATTGAGAAATCAATCCGGTATATTAAAAAAATAGTTAATATAAAAATTGTATATTCTTTAATTACATTAACTAGTAGAAATATTTTTCAGTTATAATTTACAAGAATCCCTATATTTACATGAGAGGAGAATTTTGTTATCGCTTTTCGCAATAGCAGGGAACGATAATTTAACTAACCTTACTCTTTTAATAATATTATTAAACAGTAATTCCCACTTTTTGAGTAGCAAAATTCAACACTTTTGTCAAATCAAATGATGTGAATTAAAATTAATGAGATGGGGAATAAACGTTTGATATGCAAATATTATTTGAAGAATATTCGTAAGATAACCATTTTAATTATCAGTTAGGAGCAAATTTTCGTCAAGCGTTAAAACGCATCTCGATTTCGGCATTATGAGATCAAATTTTAATTAATTTGCGTGGTTTCATTTTGCTTTTCTTCATGCAAATTTCTAATCAGCGCTATTTGTTCGTCAATTTAATGCCTCAGGATCTAAGAAATCGTTTTTAAAAAATTGGCAAAATTATTATCTTTGGTAAATAACCAGAGAAAATGTTATCAATCCTCAAAAATATCTAAGTGTAGCTTCGATATTTAATAATATCTGTATGCATAATAAAGGAGAATGTTTGTGTCTATCTATTGGCGCTTTACAAAAATAATTTAACCGTTGGCGCAAAACATTAGATCTAGAACTATCTAAAATTGCTTTAAATAAACAGTGGAAGACGGAAATAAGAGCAATAGAGTGAAATTTTTAGAGACTTTATTAGAATTTTAATTACTGAAATATTAAAAGATTTGACAGTTTTTACGAGATAACTTTCGAAAATGTTATTGTATAAAAAATTTCCAACCACTTAATATTACTTGTGCGCGTGTTTGTGAGTATAGATTAGTACTTCAAGAAACAAACATCTATTAAGTTTTGACAGATTCGTGAGAGTGAAAACAAACACTTGGGCCTTTTTTTTAAAAAAAAAAAAATGTTAATTAGAAATTTGCATATTTCCGCAATAACCCAAGAAAATATTATTGAAGCAAGATATTGGTATTTACAGCATCAATGGTTGTTATCTTTATGTTTTGAAATCATTGAGTTAACTAAAACTCATATATCCTCTTGATGGATTTTGTTGAAAATTTGGTGGAAATCTTCAAATGTGGTAATAGCTTGACATTCCAAATTTTATCCATCTATCTCAAAGAGTATTTGAATAATCATGTTCACAGATAGACAAACATAATTCCAAAATTATGTTTTCCTAATTCAAGAAGGTTTGAGAAATGTAAAAAAATTCGAATTTCTCAGTAACTACAATACTTTCTATTTTTCATTTTCTGTGCGACAAAGTAAAATGGATATGCATTTATTTTCTCAGTTTCCATAACGTATTTCCGTACAGATAAAACCCTTAAAGTAACTTTAAAACAAATGCGCATGATCTCAATAAGCAATATTTAAAGAAATATTTTCCTTTACATCATGAAAAGTACTTAAACATCTATCAAATTTTTTCTGCTTATCTAGAAGCTTGAATTTAAATTTCAAACCTGTTTCTTCTTTACATATATTTTTTCTAAAGAATATTTCATATGACATTTTTACTCCGTCAAAACAAATATCAGAAAGAATAAAGGGAGAGAAAAAACTGAGTTTTTGCAAGCTTTAAAAGGAAATAAATACATTCTTTTCAAAAACTGCAGTTCAAAAGGCCATTAAAACGATATTTGCAATGTCGCGATATAGACTCAATTTTCGCAGTTCACACACTTTATATTCCACTTGGAATCTCGCCAGAACTTCCTTCTGGCCATAAGTATAAACTAGAAAGGAAGTTTCTTGGTGATTTTTTCTTTCTTTTTATGAGATTATTTGTTTGACAGCGAAGACATTTAGTGGCGGCGAAAACAGAATTTTCTTGTCGTAAGTGATATCAACATGCCGCCCAAGAAGTTAAACAAATGCCAAGAAAGTGGCATCAAAACTCGAATCAATCATTCGCCATGTCCGCTACCAAGTCATATTGAATTTGAAAAGAGTCCCACGGGCTTTTATATAGCGGAATTATTGGTCCTTTTTCATCCACACGAAATAAACAGATTTGCAAATATTTTCTTTTCATCTTTTTTGAAAAGGCGTTTTTCTTTCCGATATAGAATAACAAATGTCCTTTTTATCTCAGAATTACACTTTAATATAAATTGATTGAAAATACAGTAAAAGCTCCTTATTCGCGCTTCCTTCATTCGCGTTTTCACTATTCGCGGATTTAAAAAAAGCGATCCAATTCTTATATTCGCGGCTAAAAGTTTCTTTATTAGCGGATCTAATAAATACATACATAATAATAAAAGGATTCCAATAAGTATCAAACCCAGTATCCTTTGTAAATGCCGTCAAATATACTAATAAAAAAATATAACTTATTTCAACTTTCCCTAAAGTATGTTGTTAAATGCAAACTGCAAACATAGCCGAAATCGCGAGTGGAATAGGACGAGATGGGTTTGAACAGACAGAATCAAGTGACATTCAGGAATTGCTTGAATCGCAAGATGGAGATCTGACTGAAACCGACTTGGAGGAAATGTTAAATTCACAGCCCATTGAAGAAGAGGCTTCAACAAGCACTGGAAACTTGACATTTAAAAATGCCCTGTTGACATGAAAATTCTTAGTGAAGGTTTATGAATGGCAAATGAGCTTTTTGATTTCTTTGTGAACATTGATCCGTCTATGGAACGAATTCTTATTTTTAAGAGGCAAATTGTTAATACGACTGCCTCGTATCAGTCTGAATGGAAGGAGCTTTTAAAAACTGCCAAGCAAGAGAAAATTTCAAAATTCTTCAAACCATCCTTTGTAAATGTCGTCAAATGGACCAATAAAAAAAGTAAAATAGATCTCATTACGACTTTGTCTAAAGTATGTTGTTCAATGCAAACTGCAAACATAGCTGAAATCGCGAATGGAATAATAGGACGAGATGGGTTCGAACAGATAGAATCAAGTGGCATTCAGGAATTGCTTGAATCGCAAGATGAAGATCTGACTGAAACCGACTTGGAGGAAATGTTAAATTTACAGTCCATTGAAGAAGAGCCTCCAAGCACTGGAAACGTGACATTTAATTTAAAAAATCTTAGTGATGAACATTGATCCGTCTATGGAACGAAATCTTATTTTTAAGAGGCAAATTGCTAATGCGACTGCTGCTTATCAGTCTGAATTGAAAATGACAAAATTCTTCATACAATTGCCTAAGCCTTAAGATAATTAATCAAAATGTTCAAAAACTTCAATTAAATTGATGTTTTATATATACTTTTTTTATTTTGTCACCTAGGAACGAATCCCCTATAATCCCATATAAATTACCATTCCGTATTCACGGTTTCTGTATTCGCGGCATTTTTATGGAACATATACCCGGCGAATAAAGAGCTTTTACTGTACTTGATATAAACGAAGTGATTTTTTTTGTAGCGTTGAATTTCAACCTTATTCTTCAATAAAAATATATCTGTTGCAAAGATATGAAATATTTGAACAAGAACTTACTCTAAGGGAATTTATTTATGTTGGCTGGGTAAAATTTGTTTCAATATTTATAAAAAAACCCAGCGGTAGTAGGTCCCCTTATGCTTTCTCACATATTTTCCAGCAAACTTGTCGTTAACTATTGCTGTCAAGACTGTATGAAGGTTGTGTCTTGTAATAAATTAGTCATGAAAGACTGAAAGAATAATGACGAACAATTTTTACGAAAGATTAATTTATTGCTCTCATGCTGATAGTAAAATTTTTATATTGGGCACAATGAATAAAAATTCATGGCCGAAAACAATTCATCCAATGAAATTTCAACATATATTTAAACATTGAACACAAACACACCCAATTCTTAAAGGTCTTACAGAGCTCCTCTCCAATGCAAAGCTAGCTTGGAGCCGCTAAAAAACTTCCAATAAAAATTCCCTAAGGGATTATCAGACAGCTGCTTAGCATCTTACGGTAAAGAAATGGATGAATCTTACTCTGCCAATATCACATATCCCCATTTCAAACTCTTCACCATGGTAAAATTGAGAGTATGCTCAAAAATATAAGTGATAATAGATAAACTGTAAAATGAATACCGTAATGTAGTAGATTGTTTCGATTAACATGCGCTAAACATAACAGATTGTTTCGATTAACATGCTCTAAACATAGCAAATTGTTTCGATTAACATATTCTAAATATAGCAGATTGTTTTGATTAACATGTTCTAAACAATAGCAGATTGTTTCGATTAACATGTTATAAACTTAGCAGATTGTTTCGATTAACATAAGAACTAAGAAAATTCATGACTTTTTTTGCATTTGAATGACCAGTTCAATTGTAGATAGATAAGATTGAAAAATATTCATTTGCAATGAGAATGTGATTCGTATCTAAACATTTTCTCAAAAAAAAAAAAAAAAAAAAAAAAAAAAGTAGAGGATTGCTTGATTTTCTAGACAATTATGTTAAAGGTTCCTCTGAGAGTTTTAAGCAAATCGTTGCTCTCATAAATAATTTATTTACAGAATATATGGCAATCATAGGTATTATCTGTTCCTACCTTTTTCAAACACATTGAAGCATTATAATTCATCCCAAAATTATGATGCTAATCTTTAATAACATCAAAAAATTCCCTCATTTAAATGATTTGTTAAAATCATAAACGCATGAAAAATCGAATGAAAACTTTTTTGTTAATAAAAGTAGTGAAGTGAACACTTTCCACATGTACGCTAATGACTTGTACTACGAGCGGCCAAAAATATAGCAGTAAAAAAATGGCCGCTGGCAATCAGATTAATAAAGCTCGCATTAATCACTGCCAACTAAACGTAGCGGAAGAAATATGAAAGCTCCCCTCCCCCATTCTTTTCTTTATTTGACGTCCCCCACTCTTTTCTTGTCTTTATCTTTATTCTTTTTATTAATGCTTTAGAAATATTATTTCATTTCTTGTTTTCCGGAATTCGATATCGTCTGCTTCCGCAAAAACCTCTCAACGCTGAGTTTTCTTAGGCGGAAGATAAATGCTCGTTTTGAAATAATCGTCTGAAATAAATAAAATCGTCTGACAAAGTCACTCCATGAAATAATGACGACAAGCATCATTAAGCGTGAACACGAGAAGTCATTTATTTCGTTTTATTAAGTCAATATTGCTATAAACAGCTTGGAGAAACAGATTACTTTTTAAATGGGTTCAATCATTCTGATTTCGGGATATCAGTGTTTTTAGTAATTTGGGCAAATTGAGTATTTTAGTTCATTAAAATATTTTGTTTCTGAGTGAAAATATAAATGTAAGGAAAGCAAGATTATTAGAAGATGATTAAATTCATTTATGGACGATTATTTTTTTGAAATAAAAAAAAATGCAGGATTTTATCCTAAATTCATATAAGCAAGAAAATAATAGATGGATGAAATATCATTAGAAAAACAAAAATTAGTCATATTTTTCTTAGATGGATTGAAATGCCTTTTTAAAAAAAATGTTGTGCTTTTAAAGAATTGTGTTGTAAAAATGTTTGTTACAATGCATTCCAACTTAATTTAAATTTGCTATTTTGATTCCTTTTTTGTACATTTTACTGTATACATAGTATAGAGAAAATATAGTGATTATCAACAAATTCCAATTCGAAATTTTGAAAAATCTCCCCATATTAGACATCCCTGTGTCCAAAAGACACATTAAAAAAAATTTTAGTCTGTCTTTTGATATGTGACAAAAAAACGCTCAAAAGCGATTTGATCTAGACGAGTGAAACTTGATATATGACATTTACGCCAAATTTACAGACATCGAATATGAATGAATAAGATAATTACAAAACGAAGACAGTTAGATAAATAAAATTCGGCACACAGATTTAACATCTATAGTGTTAACACAGATGGCAAAATTTGAGCTATATACAACAACGAGTTGTCTGTTGCTGTCTAATGCCACTTGGTCATGCCAAGCCCGAATGAGCAGAGCTCTTTCGAATCATGGCAGAAGCGTGCGCCTTTCGTTGTTAACGAGCTCCGTTTAGGGGAAAGCAAGACTTGACTCGAACACACACGACACATCTCTTTTTAGGAGGAAGCCGAACTTATTCCTACTTCATCCATGCACAAGTCAGAATTTAGATCCGAATCGGAGACCGACTCATCCCGATTCAGTACCCCCAGAGGTATCGTTTGTTATGGGAACTTGGAGGACTTTGCAGTCACGACCTGTTTAACGTACTCCAACTGCCGTTAGCCAACACGGCGGTCTTTGGACAAGACGAGGACAGAACTCGAGACCTTTCGGTTTCAAGACTGGTGCTCTACCAACCAGGCTACCGCGGCCCTTAAGTTGTCTACCTATCGGTATTTACTTTCAGAAACATGTTCCACGCGATCGCTTTCAAAAAATGCAATGGCTTAAATATATCAAATTTAGTATGGGATTTTGAGATTAGAAGTGAAATCTTTTGTCAAATCTTTGTGGTAATAGAGTGAGAAAAATGTGTCTTAAGAACAAATTTGACTTTCGCATATGAACAGCATGCCAAGGAATGATCGTCAAAAAACTCACCAAGGATGACTCGAAATATTCATTAAATGCTAAATTCACTCCAAAATTTAATATTCCATAACTATTGTATACCAATGCCATTCAAGACGTTCTCTGGTATGACAAATTTATTAGAGATATGCGAGAAAGTTTTAAGGAGAAAGCTATCACTTGTTTATAGAATTCTGCTCTAAAAATGATTGTCCATTCCAGTTCGATTTAATTTTGCTATTTCGTTTCCTTCTTTCACATTTTTTCTTTTGATACTTTTTTTGAATAAATTATTTAATCTTTCGATACAGTTAATTTGCTTCATTCCGAAGATTCTTTCAAACTACAGCTAGGAAAGTCATGCGGTGGACTATCACTAATATATAGTGGCAGTCACTATATCAATTGACTGTCACTACAGACTCAATCAATGCTAAAGTTTCACATAAAGTACTTTTAATCTTATTACTTTAAACGAGCAATTCTTTGTAATATTTATAAGTTTATTTCATGTATCTTGGAAACGAATCAAATGATGTGGATCAAATTTCATATTTAGATAAGTTTTTGCTTTTTATGTTTATCTAGATGGGTGTCTTACCTGGGGAAAAAAGCGATTTTACACGAAACAAAATTTTTATAACTAGCTATTAGAGCATTTTTCTATCTACTTTCATGCTGTCAATGTGATATAGCACTATTTCATAAATTTTTGTGATACTTGCATAGTTTCCATAGCATGATAACTTATTGGTAGTTCAAAATTTTGTGAGACGGGGCTATATGGCATTATTGGAATACGAATACGTTCGGCTCACATCTAATAGAAAAAGGCTATTACCCAAATAACTATCAGGGTTTCTTTTTTAAATGACCAGTTCATATGTTGGAAGGATTGAAAAATATTCATACGTAATCAGTATGCGATTTCTTATCAAAATATTTTCACTAATAAAACATGATTTTGCTAAAATTTACATTTATACGATTTTACTTTTGGTCTTTTTTGCTATTTCAAATTCAAGATGCCATTGTAAGTCAAACTTTTATTTCTTACTACATTAAAAGTGATGCTTTTTCTGCACTTTAATTTATTTATCTGCCGTCATTTGGCAATCAAGTTTTCACCAATCCTTTTAATAGTATTAATTTAACAATATCAACCTACTTCTTTGTATTATATCTTACCCTACAAAATAAAACTACTGTTTCAAACTATATTTAGTCAACAAATATGGATCATTCTGATTGATTAGCCATATTGGCAAAGTGACGAAATGAAAACGAATTCTGTAAAATCTCACCAGCGAATTGCTTCAAGATTTTGTTCTGTGATATTTCTGGAAAAATAAAGAGTTGTGGTGTAGCTTCCAATATAATGGCTATTTCATGTTTCACTTGTGGTGCCTGTTATATTAACAATGGATGGACTACTTTTTTTCGTTGATTGAACATACTTTTTATGAGACGGCTTGTGTAGAGGCCGATGATGCCCATTAAGATTTTCAGGATGACGGTCATTCAATTTAATACTGATGATTCCATCCCGGCAAGGTAAGAGATTCTCCGGCATTTTGAGGTTATGAGCTTTCAGATAAAATAAAAGTTTTATAAATCATTATAGTTGTTATGTCTGAAAATTTTGCAGAGATTTACCATTATAGCTGGTAAAAAAATTATATTTTGAGTTTTATTTCAAAAATTAGAGTAATTGAGATAGACAATTTTTGATGACATGTTTAAGAAGTCAAGAGTTTTCGTATGAAATAAAAATTGGCGAATTCATATCAATAATTGGAGTTGAGGGATAAATTTTTTGAGTTTCTTATTAATTTTAAATATGAAATTCCATTATTAACCGTGTTATCTTTGAACAGATAGCTAGACTGTTTTAAAAATGAACATAGAAAAGCTACAATAAATTGCTATAAAAGTAATACCTATCGAGAAAGAAATAATATTTAAAAGATTTTATACGAAATAAATTTTGAATTGAATAGGAAGCTGGAATTAGTTCTAGTAAAAGTTATTTTATTCTCGATTGATTTATGTTCGAAATCACCATCTTTCAAACAGCCATTCTTCAATAAATTATGATAATTTAATATATTATGGCGTCTTTTAAATTACTGTTCCCAGGGTAATTACGATCTCTTCTGTATGTCATATAGTGAATGTAAAACATTAGACAGTGTGTACAGCACAATGAAGTAGAAGTGCGTCCTCATTTATACACAAAGGGTTTCACCACGTTACCTTTATTACCAAATCTGCTGGTGAGACATTAAAATCAACAAACAAACACCACCGAATTACCTTACAGCATGTAACTAACCCATGCAAATAAAAGTCGACAGGATGATTACCACAAATGTCTTCAAAATGAGAACTTCCAAAAAATTACTCCCGGATCAGATATCTTCGCAACAATTACCCCCTCAAGAAAGCGACCAGAGACGACATCCTTCATTTCCCAGTTTGTTCATTAAAATCCAGAAACCGGTTGGAAATTACGAAGGGGGTGGATGAGGGGGTTGCCTCCCACACTTAGCAGTGACGCTAGCTGACCCTGACTCTAGTTAGAAACCAACGCTACATTTAACAAAGCAGCGAAGGCAAAGAGGCTCGCAAATTGCCTGCCACAATTCCGGCCAGAAATTTTCCTCACGGTAAATTAAACAACAAACACACGGGAGACCGCTCTCCAACCCTAATACAGATGAATAAATTAAACCTTATCTCCAGGTTCCCAGTATCAAAGCCACACCGTGAACCGTTTCCTCTTGCAAGGCATTCTGCATAAGATTAATATTACTTGGAGGCCACAAAGTGATGCGAAAAACTAATTGTTGCTCTAGCTGCCGAAAGCACATTTTGTAAAGGAAGCTTTTTTGATGCGAACCTACTCCCCCCCCCCTTTTTTGTCATCAGTTCTCCCCCCCCCCTCCCCCAAGTTCTATTAACTTGATTTATTGTATTTGAAAAAGGCGGGAATGCATTTGGCTTTTGTGTCCGCCAGTAATGGTAGGTAATTTTTCAGTGAAGATTTCAAGCCCCGAAGCGAGAATGAAGATGGCCAAAGAGAGCTATTTAATCTAAAAGTAACGTTAAGAGGTAGTTACTTATAACGTTGGAGATGTGATGGTTTGCACAAAAGAAACTTTTACATCTTGTTTTTATCATGCTTCGTTTGAAAGATGGTCTTCCTTAACTTTCTCGTATATAGGGTGTTTAAATAAAATTGAATCTTTTATGTAAAACTAATATGTATGATTTTTCTACAAAACATTATCCCTACAGATTATTAAAACCATGTCAAGGTATCCGACTACGTTAAAAACACTACTTATCGACCAAATTGGATAATTTTTTAAATTTGTATGTGTGTCCTGCCAAGAAAAGGAATTAAATTTATGAAATTATAATTGTATAAAAACCACCCTTACACAAATATATGTGTGTGCGTGTGTGAAATTTATGAAATTATAGTTGTATAAGAACTATCCTTACAAATATATGTGTGTGTGAAATTTTTAAAATTATAATTGTATAAGAATCACCCTTACCAAGTGTGTGTGTGAGCGAGAGAGAGAGAGAGAGAGAGATTTATGAAATTATAGTTGTATAAGAACTATCCTTACAAATATATGTGTGTGTGAAATTTATAAAATTATAATTGTATAAGAATCACCCTTACCAAGAGTGTGTGTGTGTGAGATTTATGAAATTATAGTTGTATAGGAACTATCCTTACAAATATATGTGTGTGAAATTTATAAAATTATAATTGTATGAGAATCACCCTTATCGTGTGTGTGTGTGTGTGTGTGTGTGTGTGTGTGTGTGTGT
>JAPMOQ010054647.1:102627-129470 GCA_026543055.1 Argiope trifasciata
TTTTTTATTATTTAAAAGATTTACCATTTTTTATTATTTAATAGATTTACCATTTCTTATTATTTTAATATATTTACCATTTCTTATTATTTAATATATTTACCATTTCTTATTATTTAATACATTTACCATTTCTTATTATTTAATATATTTATCAGGATATAAATCATCTGAAAGGATATCCTTCATTCAATTATCTTTCCATTCATTTCATTGAATTAAAACAAATGCTCTTCAATATAGGATCCTGAGACTCTTACTTCCGGACTCTGCAAAGAAATAATATGTAATAAGATATATGCACTTCTGGAATTCTTCATTAGAACTCAGTTTGACTTCTTTACCATAATTTTTCTTTCATTTCCTCATTTTGGGAGAATAAGTGTCTCTAAACGTATGCGCAAAAGTGCGGAAGATTTCCAAACTGAGAATTGATGGTATATATAAACATTAAAATTTGGTTATAAATTTTTTTTATAAAAAATTGTTTTCTTTTTCTGATTTTCATGAAATATGACACACATGAATTTCGAGATAAGTCACAAATTTTCAAAAACTAACTTTTAATTAAAAATTAAGCAATATTTTACGCTTCATACTTATATATTTTGAAAATGTTTATCATAAAAAAAGTTTTTCAGAAACATAAAATTAAAAAAAAATCTTTTTCTATAATATCAATTTCATATCGGTACAATTTTTCACTAATATGGAAAAGATTCTTAATTTTATTTGATATTTAGTCTGTTGCTAAAAAGATATTGTAATGATAAAATTTAAAATAATTTCATTATCCAATCAAATCGCTTAAACTAATGCTTTGACAAACTTACATTAAGATAAAAATTATTTTCTTTCGAACTTAACTCTGAAATAGTAATTTCATTTCCTCTTTTAATTGGTATTATATATACATTTACTTTCGAAATCGCAATCAAGCAAGCATAGATTGATTCAGAGAAATTCAAATTTATCAATTTTATTAATAGCATGGTAACTTTTGAAATAACATATAAAACAAAAAAGAAAATATTCCGGGCGAACATCTTAGTCAATATAGTACTAAATGTATTCATTTGTGTATATTGAATATTGTAAAACTGTTTAGGGATCATGTTTTATTCATATGTATGAAAAATCATATGTATCATAAATGATTTGTAAAACATTTATTTTCGAAAGAGAACTAATTCTATATGAAATGACTTTGTACTATTACAGTCTATCTATATTTTCACATGGATTTTTGAATAATAAAGTTTCAGTAATATACCATTTGGTTCATTTTTTTATATAATGGTGCTTAAAAAGATAATAATATATTGCTGGAAAATTATATTTGAAATTATTATTACGAAATTAATACTTTAATTCATAAGGGGAGAACAAAATTATTATTATTTTGTAAATCTGGAAAATACCGACTCGTTGTCAATTAACTTTTTGATAGATTTAATTCCTATCCTTTATACCAGTTTTTGTGGAATTTTGTATTCCTTTTTCTATATGATTTGATTCATTAAACACAACATTTGATCTTTTTTCTCATCTGTTTTAAGAAGTGTGGACGACATAATTAAATAATTAAAATAAATCTCTTCCAATAATATATTTAAATAAACCTATTTAAATAAAATATGATATATTAAAGTAAAAATTATTAAATAATTAAAGTAAATCTCTTCCAAAAATATGAATAAAGAAATATCATTAAAAATAAATGAAATATCATTTTTCTTGAAGTAGCCTTTCTAAGAAATAATAATACTTAACAGCTTTCTAAACAACCGAAACGTCCTCAAACTAAAACATTTATTTTCACTTCTTTAAAATGGGTGCTAAATATCTAAATGGCTAAAATATCCCTAATTACGTGGAATTAAACTCAAAATTCAGGGTTATTAAAAATTAAAACATTACTAATCATGTTCATGCATAACGAACAGAAAATTAGAAGGAATTGCTTAATCATGCATAATAGATTTCTAACAAGTTTCGATTTTTAACTAGTTAAGTATCTTAATAAATTTTGAAAAGAAAACAATTATCGCTTAATTTGACGCTCTAATGGAGTATTCAACCTTCTTAACATGACCTTGGTAGTTTGGACGGATAATTGGGCGATAATTCTTTTCATTTTTCTGAAAATCTAGTTCTGTAACTATTTTTCATATTTTTAAGTGAGTGGAATGATAAAAGTTTGTTTAGGAAGAGAAAAATCTAAATAATAATATAGTTAAATCAAACTATTATACTTTAAAATAGGAGGTTTCTAATTTCCCATTTATTTTTTAAAAACTTACTCATTTTTGGTATTGCTCTGCATATTAAACATGAGAGCAAGCATCTACAAACTGATATTCATGTCAGAGGAATCAAATTATATCTGTCCGCATTGGTACGTGTTATGACTCGGAACGCCACTGTAGGAAGTGAATGTGTTCTCCGAATAGAACCTGGGACTTTTGGGAATGAAGGCCAGTAACATAACCACAGGGCAAAAGCATGCTCATGTCCCGTAGATTTTATCTGTCTTATTAAGATATCACCACATACTCGCCCTCCAGTGAGTTGACGAACGATATGCGTTGTTGTTGAGTGGTGATGAATTGGTTTGTTGAGTGAGAGGTTGCTGTGTGTAGCTGTTGTGTCTAATGCGCCGTACCCATCTTTGTTTGGCGAGCTGAGAGAACTTTTTAGTCACACCACGCGTTAGGGCGAGCGTGCTTGGATTGTTGTGTCAAGTGAGTCTGACGACTTTGGTTGCGGGTAGATGGCGCCACATCAGTTGCATGAAGGTTGAAGGTTCATTGCTCGAGGTCACCATTGTGGGAAGTGATATTGGCTCAGAATAGAACCCGGGACCTATGGGTCTGAAGGCCAGTAACATAACCACAGAGCAAAAGGATGCTCATGTCCCGCAGATGTTATCTGTCTTATTAAGATATCACCACACCACTTTCTTTTTCGTAATCAGTTTGTTTTGATCCAACAGAAGACAAAGAATTGCATGCGGCTATTTACAATGATGATATAAACAGATGAGCGTATTTGCAAATGAAGGAACTTAAAATTGATCTAATGATCCGTACATCATGAAGATGAAAGACCGTAACGTATAAAAATTCCAGACTTAAAGTAAACACACCATATTCTACTTAAATCAAAACTGGATTGCCAGATTGCAAGTTGGAATAAGAGGCAAAAGAAACAGGAAATACAAAACTTATTTGGAATGGCAACAGGTAATGTATAGGTTACAGCTTTATAAATGTATAGGTAACAAACAGCTTTAAAAGAATGTATAGGTAACAAACAGCTTTAACAGTAAAAGCTTTATGAATGTATAGGTAACAGCTTTAACAGAATGTATAGGTAATATTGCTATATAGAACAAAAGGTATCAAATTATCTCTCTACACACTAATACGAAATTATAATATTGCTATACAGGGCAGAAGGAATCAAATTATCTCTGTACGCAATTGATACGAGTCTGCGATGTTGCTTCTCCTATAAATGATTATTTTTCTAGTAAGGAAGAGAGTTTTATAGAAAATTATTAACAATGGATGCTCTCGCCTTGGCAACGAATTTGATTACTTTTGCGAGAAAATAAATATTTGAAAATCTCGACAATAGCTACAATAGGACTCGAGTTCTAATTTTTATTCTAGTACATTCGATGCTTTACTACGAGGATTTTAAATGCTTTAGAAGGAGTCAGCAATAAGTTGAATCAAGATCATGCGAGTAATTGAGCGAAGTCTCTCTTTCATATCCACTTCGAGCAGTTTGTGCTATTGCAGTTGTTTCATAGTGGCTTGCTGTTTGCGTGTTGTTGAGTTTTATAAGTGCTATTTTAGGTCCGCTTAGTCAGGCTACAGACTGTTATTATTCATATTTACATACATATGTACATAATAAGAGTTTTTGGTACATAAATAGAGGATTTTGTAATCTATTTTTATTGTAGATTACTCATACGTTAAAATTTTAAGATTTTATAAATGCATGCATCTTTCCCATGACAATACACTATTTAAATATTTTCAAAAGTATCTAAAAAAATTAGTATACTGAAAATGTATAAAAGTATACTAAAGTATTGTTTAATCTATTCATGTAATTATTTCGATTTCATGCCAGAAGTTGGTTATGAATTTTTAGGAATATTACTAATTAAAGGCTAAAAAACAAAAATAATAATTAAACAATGATTCTATTTTTGAATACATTAATAAAATCATTCCTTCAAAAACGATTTTATCAAATTTAATTTTCTTATGAAGATTAATAACAAATAAATATGATTTTTATAATACAACACGAAAAAAAAGTTGAAAGAGCAACAAGCTCATATATTTTCGTGATTCAATTGGCGAAATTGGCTAGAAGATAAAATGCCAAATATAACATCCCTGCAATTGGATAAGCTGGCGTTAATAAAGTAGCATCCAGGTGTGCCTTAATGTTCTCTCCGCAGCGCCATCTGATTGTCGTTAGGCGTAATTAAGCGTCCGTTTGTGGCCGAAGGAAATTTTTCAACCGATACGCATACATTACATGGACTCGATTTTTTTGCGGTGTATTTTTCCGGCCTTAATTTTTTTTTTCTCCTTCTTTTACCGAAAATAAAAAGAAGAAAAAAATTGTTGTTAATGTCTTTAGATGACTTGTGCAATGTGGTTTTCGGCGATGAAAAAAATTGCGAGGTAGGTAATGTTTACGGAAGCTGAAATGTTATCAACTTTTTTTTTCGTCATCAAAGTATTCAGTTAAACAGGATAAAAAAATAACATAATGGCTTCGAAATTTTGGAATGTTTGCTATTGGATGTTCGATATTTGTCCAAACAAACTTAGATGCGTAATTAGAATTAGGAACGAAACCGGTATTTTTTTTTTTTCACTTCTGTTTTATTTACACTTTCGAAATAATCTGGGGAAAAAAAGATTTTTTTTTGCCCATCAAGAAACAGACGTAAAGAACAGAATAAAAAAAAAATGTTTGAATTTAGCAACTTATCCTCGCTCAACCTTTACACTTTTTTGTCGTATTTTAGATTTACCGTAATTTTGATGTCGTTATTTGCTAAAACTTAATTTGAGAATTAATTTAATGTGAAATTGTGACTGTTTGGCCATTGCTTTATGGGATTTATGCTTAACTTTAAAAAATGCAGCTCTGTTTTATCATTCAAAGTAATAATTAAAATGTAATCGTATAAGCAGATTTTTAATATACTGAGTATCCAATATAATAATAGTCCATTTGCTAATATCTAAATTGATAGAAGTAATTATTCATTTATAAATGTAAAAAAATGTTTCAAATAAAATTTTGTGGAAATGGAAATACTAAATTTTGATGATTACTGTACATCCTCTATTCCCCGTATACGAGAACTTAAAAATTATACTTTATCTGTTTGAATCAATAATTGCACTGCTGAAAAATGAGGTTATTTAATTTGCATTTTTTATTTGCTCCCCCCGTCCTACTTGCAATATTTTGTGAAATATTCAGGATACTCTAGCACTTTAAGGAAAAATTTACCATTCTTCTGTGATTGATCTAAACTGAAACACTAAATATCGCTAATGGGAATTTTCAGACAATTTCAATGGTTGCCTCGAGGAAAATTGGTTATTAAAATTACATCTAATATATCGACGAGGGTTGGTTTTTTTTCAACCTCCGATCGTACATTATGAAGGCCAGGCATGCGGCAGGTGGCGGTGTGCGCAGTAGGCGACTGCGCATCTCCCCCTCCACATGCTCTGTCACTGACAATTCCAACATGCCATTTCTTGTTCAGCTGCAATCACATAAACATGGCTGTCTCTATTAATTCTCCCACCAAGTGTCGCTTTTTGCAGGCAGAAGAGAATAGTGCAGCGGAAATTCACCGAAGAATAAGTCGAGTGTATGGAGACAACATTATGAGTGATGGTGTTGTTCGTGAATGGTGTCGAAAGGCATGGTATGGTATGACGTCTGGAATTGTTCTGATCCATGTCAATGCCCGTCCTCACTGCTGTCGTGTACAGAAAGGCTCCTTGAGCAATTTCGATGGGACATTTTAGAACACCCACCATATAGCCCCGACCTAGAATCGAGTGACTTTCATCTTTTCTTTGAACAGAAGAAGTGGCTTGGGGGGCAGCGGTTCCAAACTGACGAGGAGCTCAAAGAAGCTGTCACAACTCATTTCAAATCATTGGCTGCACCATTTTATGAAGAGGGTATTGCAAAGCTTATTGATAGATATAACAAATGACTTAACCGTCTAGGTGACTTTGTGGAGAAGTAACCTTTATTGTGCATTACTTTTGGTAATAAAATCATTTTTTTTATATTCACCCGTCTTTTATTTATAGCCCGTTGGAGGTTGAAAAAAAAATAGCCCACGTATTTACGTCCTTTTATGCATTTATCTACTGGATTTTTTTCTTCTAAAGTTGATACCCAGCATGAATCATAATTTTACTGTTTCAAAAGATATACGTTCATTCCATAGATATAATTTCAAATAACAATTTCCAGAATTTTAAACTTTTGTTTGTAGTTAAAAATACATATAGAAATATTGAGCACTCGCCATAGTATCGTTTAAAATCACGCAATGAAAACTTTGAATACTTTATCACAACTTTAGATGCAAGGAAATCACACTCCTCCTAATGAGCTATCTATAGATATCTGCCTAGGTATTTGGATAGCTATTTCCCAGGTAGATATATATCGGTTTAAATTAATGTTTTTAGCTAAAAATATCTATCAAAATATTGAGATCTCTTCTTTTGTATTGTTTAAAGTGATGGAATAAAAAAAATGGAGTAATTGTATTCAATTACTATTCCATGGAGATTCCGCTGCATAAGACATAAGATATCACCCACACACACACTCACACACTTACACATACATTTGGAGAATGTCTACTCATATCCACCTAAGTAAAAGATAGCTATTTCATAGACTTGCTATAGAATAGCTTAGCTTAGAGATGTGCAACAACACATTTTTTATGTAAATTGTTTTTTTTTATTTAATGTACCTAATTAAAAACTAGGAACTCCCAATTGTAACTGATGAACTGGAATTCAAATATAATGTATACTGTACTTGGCATGCAAGAACAAAAATATTATTCGTAAAAGAACAATGCAAAAAATATATGGTATTCATGCACTTGAGCTTATTCTTATCAGATTCAGAACACATTTTAACGAACATTCAATTCGTTGATTACAAAATAAAATTTGAAGTTTCGTACTAGTATTTTTTTTTTTCATTTTTTTAGAAAAAAAAATTCTAATAAATTTATATATTTTTGAAAGCTTAAGATTCAAAGTATATTGAGCCTGATATGAAAGAACAAATAAAAATCATTGCTCGTAAAAGAGAAATAAAATGTAGGAAAGACACGATGACGTTCTTTGTGCACTCGAGCTTACTCGTATCAGACTCAGAACCCAATTTAACGAGCACCTGATTCGGTGATTTCAAAGTAAAATTCGAAATTTCTCTAGCAAAATATTTCAGTCTTCTTTGTTTTAAATACAAATGAAATGCTACAACAGTTAATGATTCGTATTAGTATTTTTATTTCTTCAGTATTTCAGGTCTATTTTTGCTTCTTTTTTCATATAAAATTTCCATTATATTTATATATTTTTGAAAGTTTAAGATTCGAAGTATACTGAGACTTCCATGTAAGAACAAAAAAATATATTCTTGTCCACAAAAGAAAAAGAAAATGCTGTAAGGGTATGATATTGTTCGTGCACTCGAGCTTATTCTTGTCAGAAGTCAGAACATAATTTAGTGAGTAGCCACTAACAAACTTCATGCAAGTATTTTTTTTCACCTTTACTCCTTTTTTCCTAAAACAAAATTACAGCTACATTTATATACAGTAAAAGCTCCTTATTCGCGCTTCCTTCATTCGCGTTTTCACTATTCGCAGATTTAAAAAATGCGACCCATTTCCTGTATTCGCGGCTAAAAATTTCTTTATTCGCGGATCTAATAAGAACATACAACATACATAATAATGAAAGGATTCCAATGGATAACCAACCCAATATCCTTTGTAAATGCCGTCAGATGGACTAATAAAAAAAGTAAAATAGATATTATTACTACTTTGCCTAAAGTATGTTGTTAAATGCAAACATAGCCGAAATCGCGAATGGAATAGGACGAGATGTGTTCAAACTGACAGAATCAAGTGACATTCGGGAATTGCTTGAATCACAAAATGAAGATCTGAATGAAACCGACTTGGAGGAAATGTTAAATTCACAGCCCATTGAAGAAGAGGCTTCAACAAGCACTGGAAACGTGACATTTCATTTGAAAAATCTTAGTGACGGTTTAAGAATGGCAAATGAGCTTTGCGATTTCTTTATGAACATTAATCCGTCTATGGAACGAAGTCTTATTTTTAAGAGGCAAATTGCTAATGCGACTGCTGCGTATCAGTCTGAATGGAAGGAGCTTTTGAAAACAGTCAAGCAAGAGAAAATGACAAAATTCTTCAAACTATTGCCTAAGCCTTAAGATAATTAATCAAAATGTTCAAAAACGTCAATTAAATTGATTTTTTAATTTTTTTCTTCTTTTATTGTCACCTAGGAACGTATCCCGTATTAATTACCATTCCGCATTCACATTTTTTGTATTCACGGCATATTTATGGAACATATACCCCGCAAATAAAGAGCTTTTACTGTTCTTTTGAAACTTCAGCATTCAAAACTAATGCCGAATTCCCTTTGAAAATTCCCTTCAGTGATACTTCCACTCCAAATTAATTATTCGAAATGCCATCAAAAGAAATCATAATAATTTTAAAAGCAGATATTCGCCTTTGTAGTTTCCCGCATTAAAATCGTCATCATAGCACACTATTAAACCCATCCACGCCGACTTGTTTACTACCATTAAAAACAAACGCAGGCACCAAACGACCCATAACTACATCGTTCATCAAACCTTCACCATCACTTTCATGAGAATTTAACGGGAGACTGAACCCTCCGCTACTAATTTAATGGAATCCAAACTGACTCCAAAGCACCAGAAAATATCAAACAAGAAGAAAAAAAACAGAAAATCGTGTCCTAGAAGAGTTCCATAACGAATCTCGAAAGTGAAAAACGGAGCTTTCGATTTTACTGCATTGAAAGAGGGGAAAAGTCCTTTACTCGAAACCATACAAAGAAGCCCTATTAAAAACAAGAAGCGAAGCGGAAAATTTGAACATTTTTAAAGCCCTCCCGCGCTAAATCACTATCTGTTTAAAAGAGTTACGAATTCGCGCTGAAAGATGGCGACATTGGCGTAAGTCATGGCGGGATTAAGATGGATCACCCACAAGTTGCTTTCATGAACTGGAAGGCGAAGGCATGGCTTTTAGGTATTTTGGCAAGTATTTGGCGTTTTTTCAATAGGAAGATTTGCTTTTTATTTACAGTTGCCAAAAATATGTGACTTCCGCCCTACAACATTCAAAATAATCTCAACATTTTTTGACGAACTATAGCTTAATACATCAAATGAAATTAATATTTTAAATTATAATTGCACAATTAACATGGAGCATTCTGATTGGTTGATTATATACGCAATGAGGTGAATGCTATTGGGGAGATTGGCTCAATTGTTGAGGGCAAAATAGTGATAAAATTTTATTTTCCGATAACTCTCGAAAATGGGTATAGAGATTAATGACCACTAATAATATGTTTAGAAGTCTTGAACTTTTATATCATATTGCAAAATCGAATCAGCGACTAAGATTAGAGCACACTGTCATACTTTTCCCCCGTAAAAAATATGCGGTAAATTATTATTTTCTATATTTCTCGCGATATTAGAAATGGGTAGGAGGGACAATTGACAAGCAAGCGTCGGTGATATATACTTGGGATGATGAGTTTTCTAAATAAATAAGAATTGGTGAAGTATATGACTGAAACTGAAAACATTGTTGAGGATTCTCCCCATAAATAATGTGAAATGAAGTAGTATTTTTGAAATTTCTCTGAAAAAGGAGAATAGGGATGGTGCAGGGCAGATAATTATAAATGTAATATTTAGATATTTAGAGGTCAGGAATATTCATATGAAATATAAATAGGCCAAATTGGAACAAGAGATGGTACATAGGAAGGGTTTTTTTTTTTTTTGTATTTAGTTTAAATACATAGACCCTCTTTATCAAATTTCAGACTGGTGTTTTAATGAAGTATTCTTCGTTCTGTATTAGAGCGTAGAAAGTTTTGTTAGAAATTCGCGAGTTCTGATCTTTGAAAGTCATGTTATTTCCTGTAATGTCTTAGTTTTTAAGATTGTGTAATAATCGTGTTGTCGCTGAAAAATTTTGTAGCAAATTTTAAAATTATGTAACTGAATTCAAAAAATAAGATGGATAAAACCCTTCTTTCTATTGCTGTCAGGTGTTAGATTTAGCTCGAACTATTCCAACATACATTACTGATTTTTAATGAAATTGGATTTCAGATCTGGTACCTAGATTTACTTTGAGGCCATCGCAGCTTAAATGTACTTAATATCGTCGAGAACCGAGGGTAGTCCTGAGGCAAAGCAATAACATGCCCTAACAAAATGTTTTCCCCTTAACAAAAAAAAATATCTACTGCCCTAACAAAATATCCTATCCCTTAACAAAAAAATCTACTACCCTAACAAAATATCCTATCCCTTAACAAAAAATCTACTACCTCTAACAAACAAAGAAACAAAAACAAAAAAAAAAAACCCAGCTAGAACTCACCCTCTAATATTCCCTTTTTTCCCTCATCGTCGTGGTCTAGTGCACTCCCATCTATCATTGAGTTTTTGTCTCCCTCCCCTCCCACTTTCAACGTACATAGAGATTTATTATTATTTTAAATCTTATGTTGTGTTGAAGAACCCAATTTTTATAATTAAATTCTTTTGTGCTTAAATATAATTTTTATAAAGAGGTCGTATATTTTACTTCTTTTGATCTTTAAGAATATATATTAATTACATAATTATATCAGAAAATCTTTTCAGTCAAAAAAATAAGAGAGCTGTGTAAAGAGAAAACCTTATAAGGATAATTTGATATCGGAGGTTATATGGATAAAATACAAATGTAAATTTCCATTCGTTGATCCGTCCTGACACATAGATTTTTACTTTTTCCGAACCTCCCCTAATGTGTGATAATTGTGGTGTTATTTTAACAGTTCGTCACATTTTAATGAAATGCACCCGCTTTATTGACCTTCGATATCACTATTTTAAATCCAACAATTTTAACTTGGATTTTTTATCGGGTAAGACACATCATCCAAACATTTTCTTACACATTAAAGATGTGGGGATTTCACATGAAATTTAAAGTTTGGTTCTAATAACTTTCACCCTCTGTTACCATTTGACTAGTTTAAACAGTCAGTTACTTATTCTACAATATTAAACTATTTTATCTTAATGGGGAAATTTTACGCTGTTTCGGCGCAGCATATTCTATATCAGGAACTTGCGCCAGAAATTCAAACTCAAACTCGTTGATCCCGTTAATCTTAGCGTAATTACAGGTTCTTCTTGATTTAAAAAAATTATTTCACAAATATGCTCAATAGCTTTATAATAACGCGTATGGCTAAAAATTTACTTTCTTGTTTAGTACGATCTATTAAATTTTCAGCTGAACCTTTACGGCTTTATTAGCAAAAGTTTCCACCTTCCCTTTCATAACAGTAATTTTGCAATCACCAATAATAATGATAACTTTAAATAATTAAATGGTACTTATCTAAATGTTAAAATATATTAAAGAATCCTAAAGCGTTAAACAGCTAGAATTGATATTTGAAATAGTGAAATGGTACGCATAGCTTTAAATGGTACTTATCTAAAGGTTAGAATATATTTAAAAAAAATCCTAAAGTGTTAAACAGTTAGAATTCATATTTGAAAATTTAAAAAAAAAAGTCACACTATGGTAATTTATTTTCAAAACGAGATTTGAAATCACCTCTAAATAAATTCGCATTAAAGTTAAAGCGTTGATCATAGACACTACACCTGTCTAAATTCAAAATAAAATTAATTATATAAAATCAAAAATCAAGTTATTGATGCATCTATCATTCACATTCAAGCCATAATTATAAATTTCATTATTTTCGTTTTATTACATACATTTTTTTAGTTCAGAATTTCTCGGGGAGGTTTGAATTATTTTAAATGTACTAATTAATGAAGTTCATTTAATACGCATCCCATTTCTATATGGATCCATTGTTGAAAATAATTTTGTTATTGAATAAACAAGAGACGCTCACTCCGCTTAAATCTCTGAGAGACCTGTCAGTGGGCTTGTAAAGTGCCATAAGTCACAACAGGATATTTTTTCAGTTCCCAGAGAAGGCAATTATGGATTTCAAACAATTATGTTGATTCAATATGAACTCAACTTTATGACTAAGATACCTGTTCAATTTTATTTAAATCACATATATAATGCAAAACATAAGAATAAAACTGCATATCTGTGGTTTCCTTTTAATAATCTTTTGAAACGTACAAAATAATTTTTGACCATCCTGCACAAGTTTTTAATATGAAATGCCATTTCATAAAATAACAAATCTAACACAAAATTATAAATCAATAAATTTCATTAAATAGTAAAATGAAAAACGAAAAATTACTTAAGACTCCTTTCCCCTTATATGCCCAGGCCTTCACATCCTACTTCAATATTTCATATATAATTCACTGCTCTCCACCAACTCAAACCTGTCGTTATTCCACTTTCGCTCTGTCCTTCCCCTGCCATCCGGCAAATCCGGGCGGCATCCTGCATCCACATAAACGCTCCTGTTTTCAGTAACTAAGCTAATAATCAGGATTCGCTCTCTCTGGCTGCCTTCCATTTCAAAAGCATCGCGATGCGATTCCGAACGTGCGTTTCTGTGCCGCGCGCCACGGAGAACCTTGATTTGCTATCCAGGCACTTCCGCCCATTGTCATGGTAATTTCGAGATCCCCCCGCTATCTTCAAGTTCCAGGGATTGAATGATAAAATTCGCATAAGGCCACTTGGAAGAGTCTCGAACTATTTAAGGGCTGTCCAATTAAGATGGAGGGTGAGGTTTCGTAAGACGAGAGTTGATAGGGATGATGCACCTAACTGCTCAGGTGAGAGAAAATAATCACTTTTGGTAGGATTTGTAATACTTTTCATTTAGAGGTTTAAGAGAGTATGCCATAACCTTATCTCTCATCTGTTAGTTGTGAATGAGAATTAAAAGGTGCCCTAAATTAATGCGATATTTGAATTTGCCGTCATTCGTTCAGTAAAGTGTTGGAAACCCTACTAAAATATCATTTGACAGTTGACAGTTTAGGGTTAGTAAAAATGGTTGGTTAGGTTGGTTAATTTAATATTAATGGCACAAGAGCCAAAAGTAAGCTATAATGCGCCAACTACATGGTTTGAAATGGCACCAAGTGAGAAAAAATATTTAAAGTACATTAAAAATCAAGGGCCGCTGTGGCCTGGTGGTAAGTTTTCGGCTTCGGAACCGGAAGGTTTCAGGTTCGAGACTCGATTCTACCGAAGAACCGTCGTGTGAGGGGGTCTCTTGCGCGTTAAATCTAAGTAAAGTTCTTTCCTCTACTCTCACTCCACGTGTATTCTTAGCTTTAAGATGGCTGCTGCCGCCTTTAATCGATTACCTTGTGACAATTTCTAAATCCACTCTAATCTACTTAATTGTCCATTCCCATAGTGTACTTTGTATCGAAATAAGTACACGAACAAATCATATTCTTAATTATTGTATTAGTTTTATATTTACAAAATATACATAAAAAAAACATTCGACGATATTAAGTCCGTTCATGGCGAAAGACACGACCTCCCTGCCAGCGTCTCTAGTCCCTATCTCCTCTGTCGTTATCTCCTGGTCCCTTTTAGTAGCGTCCTCACCCCCTCGGACAGCACGCGATTTTTGTCCGGACCGGTTTGAAACCTTTATTGTTGAGCGTCGAGGAACGGGAGCCTTACAATCTATCCAGGCCAAACGCCCTCCCGTTGGTGTGGTGTGAAGAGAGGGGGTGTCAATTCAGGTGTCGTCCTCGTCATCTGAACGTGGTTCAAAATGATGAGGTCCGTCCCAAAATAGCCCTCGTGTTGCTTTACAACGGGTCGTTAATATAACTAAACTAAACTAATATTAAAAATAAAGTCGGTAAAACAGTAGCAATCAAACCGAGATATCAGTCAGGCAAATGTTGAAGAGTAGCTATATAAAATAATAAAATCCAATAGCCTTTAAATAGTTAAAAATATACTGATGGGGAGTTTGTTTCACTAATTCTCCTACGTTAAGTGAAGTTGAGTTAAAATGTGTCATGCGATGAGAATTAAAGTTTGGACACTCAGCTAGGATATGTGCAACTGTAAAATCAACAATACACGAAAGGCATCTATGTGCTCTCTCACCGAATAATAGGTATTTATGAGTAAAACGAGCATGACCGATGCGAAGACGAGTAAGTTTCACATCGACACTTCTTATGGAAGCAATAGGCCATGAGTAAATATGCTGTTTAATGAAATGTAACTTAGTATGAGTCTCCAGATCCCAAGATTCCTGCCAAAGTGAATTTATGTAATGAGTGATTCTAAGTTTTGTATCTCGATATGGGATCGATGTCTGCCATACACTGCTTTGGCAGCGCAATCAGCGTCTTCATTGCCTAAAATTCCAACGTGACTAGGAACCAAGCAAAATGAAACTAAGAAACTTTTGGGCAGTAGTATTCGCAAGCAACATAAAATATTTACTGCCATAGGATGCATCCATTTACCAGGAAGGGATAATAAAAATGTAAGTACATGATAGTAAAAATGGAAAGTTACATGATAGAACATGTTAATGCAAGATTTGAATTAAATGGAAAATACAGCTTCTTTTTGTCTTTAAATATCTATATTTTTACTGAACCGTAAAGTACACATGTTAGGGTTGTAAATTGAATAACATATAAAGGAAATGATCTTTATGGCTTTCTTGGCACATACGCACATTTTGTCAAAATTTTCGATGACCATTTCGCTTAAATAGGACTGAATTTCGCTTGTGCAGAGTTGAATTTCTTCCTTCAATGCACGTACTTGTGAGCTTGTTGGCATGAACCTCGGACTTCAAATAACCACATCAACAGAAATTCGATGGTGTTAAATCACACGATCGGGGGGGGGGGGTCTAACACCCAAATTTTAGAACTGAGGCTGCGAAACTTTCAGGATAATTTTGGTTTAATTGTTTGGGAACAGATGTGGAACATATATATTGTTTGACAGCGAATTCTAGAACCTTCCGCATTTTTGTGCATGAGTTAGGATGGGTTTAATTTGCAAAATAAGGGTGAGAGAAAAGAATAAAAGTGTGAATGATTATATTTAACAATAAAATAAATTCGGATTACTCACAGACTGAATTAAAATAATATGATTAGAAATGACACGATATTCAAATACACATGAAAAAAAAAAAAATGAACAAAAAGGTTTGTAATTGGACAAAAATCAAGGTCAAAGAAAGACGAATAGCAGGAATGCGCTTATTCTTCCTCAGCTCTCCCCTTAGTGAGATAGAATCGTACAAAAGTGGTCATCGCAGAATACTGAAACGAATGGAATGTATTCTTGTTTTTTAACTATAGAGAATATTGTACAAATTATAAAACTAAATAGAAAATTTTATCAAAAATATTAAAAAAATAAAAATATTCAAAATAAAGGTAGAGTGAATTAAAGCTACATGATTGCCTAACGATGCTGTATCTCTGTATTTCCTTAATTGAAAATCTTCTGCTTCTATTCAACTAGTCATTAAGTTAATAAAAATTGAAGTAAAATTGCATGAGTATAAATTTAGTATAACTAAAAAGGGTATACATCGAATTTTAATATGGTACAAAAATACTTATAATAAGATTTGCCTAGTTAACTTTAATGCTACAATTATAAAATTTAAAAAATTGCGGCATTTTTTAAAATTTTAAATAAAGATTATGAAAAGTTTGAGTAAATTTTGATTAGAAAGAAATGTGGAACATAAATAGATGCAATGAATTTTATTTATATTTATATTGTTATAATTTTTAATTTAAAAATTATATGACTTAAAAATATTTCACAAATTAACTTTATTCTTATGATTACTAAACACTTTTCAATATATACTTTCAGTTTATTAATATGAGAGAAAAATATTGAAAGAACTTTACTTTAAAATGAGCTCTATGATCTCTATTGATCCAGTTCAATCTTATCAACCATTTTGAGTCAGAACCACGCCACTCTGATAGGCGAATTCCACTTCCGTGTTGACATTACCGCCAAACCAATGGGGCTGAAAAGTACTTCACTTCAGGCTTTCGTGAAAAGTTTTAACTGCCAAACGATTTTTATCTTTTCCCGCTTTGGGCGTTCCACGATATAGTTAACGGTTACGAACAACCGCGCTCTTGCCAAAACTCCCTGCCACGAACTTTAGATAATACCCATGAACTCTTCTCAGTATGAATTTAATAATAAAGAGTAGAAATGTTATCTAAATCGACATCTTTAGGTCGTAAAAAGATTTTCCGCTATTGTATCCAAAAAACCGGAGGCAAACGAAATCCTTATCGATAACTTTCAACTCATAAAAGTAGATGTTGAACACTCTTGAACCGATAACTCTTCGAAATAATTATTCGCTTAGAACATTACCGGTTTTCTCCCACTGGCATCTTTCAAATAATTATTGAATCAATATTTATATTAATTGTTTATTTAATTCTTCTATTTTTAGTAGAATATTTAATTATAAATTAGAAAATCGTTTGTTGCATATTTATTAATAAAAAATTGTAAAATCTTCGAAGTATCGGCTGTTTCCAAACATTTTACTAATTCCTTCACATTTATTAAATTATAGAATCATCGAAAGAAAAATAAGATAGATTATTTTTTAAAAATTAGATAATCGTTCAGAGAATATATTAATAAATTCTAAAGAATGTATTAATAACTACTTAAAAAGTACAAATAATTTTCTGCTAATAAAATTGATTATTTCCATTTAAAATATGATAATAAATCAAAAATATATATAGAAATGTTTTCAATTTATTTTGAAATTAGTTTCATCAAGAAAGATAACTAATTAAGGCAATTCGTTAGAATTCAGAGAATGAATAATTTGGAAATCAACTTGTAACTTTAGCTGGTGATAAATCGCCAAATGTGACAACTTTCTGCATTTTTTTCTAATAACCCTAAAATCGATAAATGGATGCATCGATAAATCCTCAATTTGTTGCCTACGCTTTTTGAGGCTCTATCATTAAAAATACTATCAAAATACTGTTCACGTCAGTATTCTGTGAAGACCACTTTTCAACGATTCTAACTCATTAACGGGAGAGACGCGGAAGGGTCAACATATTTCCGGAATTTTTTGTCATTCTTTGACTTCAATTTTCACACTATTTGGTACTTTTTTGCACAGTTTTTTCACTTGTCTGTGAATATCATGCCGTCTCCGACCGCAGTTTTAGAATTCAGTCTGCGAGTAATCCAGTTTTATTTTATCGTTAAGTGTAATAAACATCCCTTCCTTTCATCTTTCTCCTCGCTCCTTTTTTGATGAATTAAACTCATCCTAGCGCATGCGCAAAAACGCAGAGGTTTTTAAAATCCATCGTCAAACAATATTTTTCTTTATTACATCTTAAAAAATAAATTGATACGAAATAGACTTTTATATTTACAGTAAAATTATTTTATTGCGAATTGTATCGCTAGGATATAGTTAAATTTATAATATAAATAACTAACTTTTTTCAAATTTTTTAAAAACTTTATGAAAAAAGGTATACATTTTGTTAAATATTTTTCCCCAATAACTTGAATTTTCCCTAATTATATTTAATCGTTCATCCCTGTTATATTAAAAAGGGCCGCGATGGCCTGGTGGTAAGGTCTCGGCTCCGGAACCGGAGAGCTTTCAGTTCGAGACTCGATTCCACCGAAGAACCGTCGTGTGAGGGGGTCTCTTGCACGTTAAATCCGTCAGGCCAAATGTCCTCCCGCTGGTGTGCAGAGGGGACGCCAGTTCAGGTGACGGCCTAGTCTTTGATAGTGGTTTAAAATGACGAGGTCTGTCCCAAAATAGCCCTTGTGTTGCTTTACAGCGAGACGTTAATATAACTAAACTAAACTAAACTACTGAAGAATTATTATACTGTGAATTGTATCACTGAGATATTATAAAATTTATAATGTAAACATCTATTTATAACGTAAACATAATTTTAAATTTTAAAAAAATTTAAACATTTCCTTCCAATTACTTGAAATTTTCTCTAATTATATTTCAATGTGTTAATAATTTTAATTATACATTTATTTCTTTTTAAAAAATCTTATATATTTTAGAATCAAAATTATTATTTATGTTTGAAATATATAAATATTAAATTTCCTTTTCAAGAATCCTTGTTCGAAACACCTTGCGATCACAATCTTTCAAACTAACAAGGTGGAAATTGCGGACATGAAGATTTCGAAGCGAGCTCCCAAAAGTTTCAGCATCGATGTACGTGTACTTTTAATTTCGACAAAAATGATGGAAAGCTCCATTAACGATGGAAAATCTTTTCTCTCGCGTTAAACAACAAAACTTGAGCGTCGCCAGGAGTTCCGCGAAAACAATACTTTTGTAGCGTATTTTAAATGAATGTTTGACTTTTCTCCCTTCCCTTCACTTCTCCAAACTACTTCGCAATCTTTTCGGTGTAATAATTTTAAATGAAAGCGGATGCGAGACATGGATTTGTTTCATTAATTTCTCGACGAGAACTCTGCGTTTGTTTCAAGGATTTTGATACTCAAGGAAATATGTGTTTCTTTTCTTGAACTTCCTGCCAAGATAGGAATTAAATTTATGAAATTATAATTGTATAAGAACTATCCTTATATATATATATATATAATCATAAAATTATTAAAACAATCAAAACCCATTTCCTGGTCAACAATAATTAAAACGAAAGATAACTAGAATAACAACTAGATCGACATCGAAATCAAAACTCAATTCGGAATTAAACGCTAAAAGTTCACAAAATGAAATAGAACCAATTAATGAAACAAATCCAAATTACTATAATTAATAGAATTATGTAAGAGATTAATAAGGGATTTTATGTAGATAAAGTAATTTTATGTAAGATTTTATGTATTAATAAGGGATATTATGTAGAATTAATAAGGGATTTTTCTGTGAGGCACCGATGCCTCACAGAAAAAATCCCTTAATTTGAATCCTTGTTTGAAAGTGGCCCTTGACGAAGTTTTCAACCCGGATTCTTTTTCTATTGATTATTGTTTTGATTCGGTTGTGTTCCTTTTTGCTTAGCTTATTTTGTTAATATATATATATATATATATATACATCTGGGGGGGGGGGAGGTACCCCAGGACCACAGAACCGATTTCGAACATTCTTATTTCAAATTTAAAGTCAAAATCAGATAATCATTAATGATTCTATTCCTCATATTCCTAAAATTTCCATAAATATAGCAAAATAATATTTTGATAGAGCCTCTGCTTCCCTCGCTTTAACATTGGAGCTGTTTCTCCAATTTGTAAGCAGCAGTAAATAGTCAGAAGTCTTAAAGTTATAAGTTTGTCAATTTAGTTTCAATTTTTATATTTGTTTACTGTAATAAAATATAGCAACGTTGATTGGCATAATTAGTGTAATACTATTGATATAGTTGTCGAAAAGCTGGCCACCAAAGGCAAATAATTTCAGCTGAAAAAATTATAATTCAAAGCTTAATGAAATATCGGCATGATCAGTTTAACACTATTGATATGGCTGTCGATAAGCTGGCCACCAAATAATTTCAGTTGAAAACATTATTATTCAAAGCTTAGTTGAATATCGACAAAATAGGGTATAAAACAAAATGAGGAACTTGCCAAGACACCATGAATTTTCTTATTATTAAAAGATTAATTGATAAAATATAAATAATCAATTTTCAATTTCTGCTATTTTACTATATTTGTGTTGTTTATATGATCTATATCACTCTAATATGAACGTTTCTATTTAAAAATTTAATTTTATTATAAAATATATTATCTATCATCCTGGAAATAAATATTGCTTTTATGCTGCATTCGCAAGTGACCTTTTCATTAATTATTATCACTTCCTATAATCAATTTAAACCAAATTATCTATCAGTATAAACTTAAATATAAATACATCAACTAACTGATTGCCGATCCGAAAATTAGCCCGAATCCTTTGTCTATTTGCTAAACAATACCTATCATCTTCAATACAAATCGCATGCCTTTTGAATTGAATCATTAAATAACGGAGCAATTATTATTCTCTGTTACAGTCCCATTTAAAGAGAGAGAGAATCTACCTTTATTTCACTTCAACCGGAAACTGCATAGTATTGGAAATTCCTAGTCACGTGTCCGCTCAATAAATCACGTGTCTTTACAATAACATCTGTTCAAATATCCCTTAATGGGTAGTTGAAATTACTTTTCTTCGCTATTGATTTTGAACAGATTACAGTCGGCGATTCGGCTGAGCGTTAAGGCCATCGCTATTGAGGTAATTGATTTGAAACCTCACTAAATATGAAAAGCTGAGCTGATAGAAACTAAAGGGATTTGGAAGGGAGGGTGGGAGGCATGGCAAAAGCAGCTGCAACTAACTAATGTGTTGCTTTTCCCCTCATTCCCTGCTCTTTCAGATTTCCAAAAGCCGAGATTTTCCAAGAGAGTTTTGCTAGTATTAAAATCAATTAGTGAACAAAATCAAAGTATGGATTATAAAAGATGAGTCAGTTATCTTTTCATGAACTGGAAAGGTTATTCAATTAAATGGTAGTCTGCTGGGTTGTGATGCAAACTGACGTTAACTTGAGGGAAATAAAACCAAAAATTGATATCTATTATGAATTATACTTTGATAATTCTGACATTAGATCATTATTAATGTGAAAAGTTTCGGAATATAACTACCAGAGCTTCGAGGCAATTTTAATTTTTCTTGTTGGTAAGGTTTGTTTCGTTCTGCTTGTTTTTGTTCTTTGGTTTATTTTCTTGTTGCTAAGGCTATTATTATTTTTGTTGTTCTTATCTTTTGTTTCTTTGATTGTTGTCGCGACTTCAACAAATATTCATATTAATATCACACGTAATCAAATATATATATATTAAAACTAGAAACATTTAAAAGTTCTAAAATTTGGTTAATATTAAATGAAACAACTCAATTTTGAATTGAAATGATTTTTGCAATGGAAAAAGGTTTACGTTTTATGTGAATGACGACACGTGTGATTAAACAAAAAAATTGGATGTAACATTTTGTGAAACTTTAAACTATTTTAACTACCTGTTTTATTATAATTTGGACAAAACAGTTATTGTTAATGCTTATTTTGTTCTATTTTCTTTTTTTTGCTTCTTTTCTTGTTGCTAATATTTATCTTTGTTTCTTTTATTTTCTTTTTTCCTTTATTGCTAATACTTGTTTTGTTCTTATTTCTATTCCTTTTTTTCTTATTACTAATCCTTGTTTTGTTCTTGCTGTTTCTGTACTTTGGCTCCTTATCTCGTCCATTGCGTGGTACTTGTTGTTATTGATCTTTTGTTTTTTTTCTTATTGTTAATACTTGTTTTGTCCTTGTTTCTGGTTTTTTTTTTCTTATTGCTAATACTTGTTTTGTTCTTGCTGTTTCTGTACTTTGGTTCCTTATGTAGTGTCGTGGGGGAATGATGAGACGTATTTCTGACATCAATATTTATTTGGTAGCTTAAGATGTCACGGCACAGGAATGTTTAATACGGAAAAAATTAACACAATCACAATACACACATATCAAAGATCAGCAACATTTTTCCGCCTTCGTACACACACGTCCCTCATCAACTCTCAACAGCACAACAACTACTACCTCCTAGCCCGCCATCTGGTGGGCAATCCAGTCAATCTCTTGACTTCTCTACACTTATCTCGTTGTTAACATTTGCGTGGTACTTGTTGTTTTTGATCTTTTGTTTCTATTCTTATTGTTAATGCTTGTTTTATTCTTGATTCTGTTCTTCTGTTTTTTTACTTGTTGCTAATCCTTGTTTTGTTCCTATTGTTTCGATTTCTTTTCTTGTTGCTAATACCCATTTGTTCTTGTTTCTGTTCCATTTTTTCTTTCTTTGTTGCTAATACTTGTTCTGTTCTTCTTTCTTCTTTTTCTGTTCTCATGTTTCTTTTCTTGTTGCTAATACTTCTTTTGTTCTTCCTATTTCTGTTCTTTTGATTTATTTTCTTATTGCTAAAGCTTGATCTGTTCTTGTCGTTTCTGTTCTTCTTCTTCATTTGTTCTCATTATTTCTATTGTGCTTACCAATGCTTGTTTTGTTCTTGTTTCTATTTTTGTTACTAATGTGTGTGTTCTTTCTGTTTCTGTTGTTTTCGTTAACAGTTGTCCTGCTATTGCTATTTTTGGTATAAATGCTCATTGGTTAAAACCAAACAGCATCAATTTCTTCTCACCTTAACTCATGATCCACTAAGTTTTGAAATTGATTGTCCATTTTTTTGAAAAAGAAAATAGTTTGACGTGACTGTATAATGTAATACAAAGTGCAATTAAGATATGTGATTGGGATTGTCATATCACATATTTAATTAAATCAATTTATTGCCTTTTTACTCTTCTGCAATCAAAGCAATCATATATGTTTAACACAAAAATTACTTGGTATATATAAATATTTTAAAGACTCTTTAGATACTCATTTGAATCACAAGAGAAATTTATTTCTAAAATAAAATTTGTCATCTAATTACATAACACGAAAATATAGACAGGTTATAGAGCAACAAAATTAAATGTTTCAGATTTTTCCAGTAACACATATGAAAGTTAAAAAAACAGTAATGTTTTAATATAAATAAATTATTATAAAGGGGTTGATTTTATGTAGGAAGTATACTTTAATTTTAAAAAACGTAAAATAGTGTTGGTTTTTTTAATGAGTTATAAACACAAAAGCCATTAAAAAGTTCGAGACTACATTTGTTTCACTGATAAAATTATTTTTCTTGGATTTACGAAACCAAATATCCATGCCCTTGCAAAAATTAGATACCATCTTAATGTTAAACAAGAAATCCTAAAAAATACTTTCACTGTACTAATAAAATTTCTTATTAAAACATGAACTAATAACTATATGTGAAAGTTTATTTCTCACATTAAACTAATCTATGCAGAAAAATTGTATTGTAATAACACAGCAACAAAAAAGTATATGTATTAAAGTATCACAGCAACAACTTATAAAATTATACAGATGAACATTTTATGTCATATTGATTAGTTTAATCGAAAAGAGTAATTATCAGCTTTGACAGAACATAAAAGTTACAATTTCGTAAGCTGTGACACAAAATCAAGAAAAAAAAATGACATTAAAACCTGCAAACATCTCCCCATCCACTTTATCAGAGCTAACTTCCTGACTCATTTGCTTCGAAAATCCTACAGCACTCAGGACTTACCTAAGAGCAACTATTCTCAAATTATACGCACCCAGCTCTTCAGTCCATGGCAAGATAAAAAGCGAAACAGTCTGTACCAACCAAACGACATTTCTGGAGCGGGGAATCCCCCCAAAAACAAAAGGAAGGGGTGATAAGGAGACTCAGATTGGGTTTAAGTGCAGGAGGAAACGTTTTTACCATTTTCGGTACTCAAAGGGTTTAAAACTTCACAAATGAATCGAAGCCTTATCTTAGACTTGCTTAGTACAAATGAGACGGTAGATGGCATGGAGAAGGTTAGTTGATAAAAAAAAAAAAAAATCTTTGAATGGATTTAACTGCTTGTGGGAGTTTTCGACTCATTAATGGCGATTTCTCCCTTCAAGTATAATTTTGCATTTAGAAGTACTGATTGCTGCTGTGCTATCGAATAATTTTCCTGAATGCAATTGCCTTCATTGGTATGCATGAGACGCATGATTGCCAGTAGTCTTTTATCAAGGGAAAAATGGAGGCCTGATTTAGAAGAAAGAAAAGGTAAAATTAGTAGGTGAATTATTCAGATGCTTTTGAATATTTGGTTGAAATTTATTAGTTGTATGTTTTGAAATCTATCAAATTCTGAAAAATAATTTGATTACGACGTGATCAAAGGATTTTTTAGTAATCGAATTTAGTAAAAAAAAAAGATAAGCAAACTATAGTTTTCCAGTATTTACCAAATTTTTTACTATTATATATAAAATATTTTAGTGAGTTAAATATGTAGCAGAAAGAAGTTATTTCTTAGTAAATATTTATTATTTTATATATTTTAAATTTTAACCATTTTTTAAAAATATTTGTACAGAATGAAAGTTGGGGAAATAAAAACAGTTTTTTTTTCATTATTCAAAATTCATTTTTCCTCTAAATCAAACAACGATTAGCTCTATCCGAACGATTTCAGTTTATTGGAGTTCACTTATAAAAGCAAAGATTTTAATTTATTATAATTCACTTAAGAAAGCAAACGATTTTAGTTTATTAGAATACATTCATAAAAACAAAAGATTTTATTTTAAAAAATTTTAACTGCACATTTTTATTAGTGCAAACAATGTTGTTTATTTTCACCGCATGTTTTGTTATTAAAATTTTTGTTATTCTTTTTTCAAAAAAAAATATTCTTTAGAAAAAAGAATTGTTCTTCTTTGCTATGTTATTTTATTTTTCTTATTTCTTCTTATTATTTTTCTTATTTTGTTCATTTCTTAACGACATAACTATTTCCTGCTGAAAACATTTTTGATGAAATCATCGTACAGTCTCAGTTATGACAAGAAGAAAAATATATGGGACATAATGATTCGTGATATTTATGCAGACGGACGTTACTACTCCAAACAAGAAAGAGTCACAGTGTACGAACGAATTATTTTGAAAAATATATATGCCGGAACAAGTTTCAGAGAGAATTGGGAACTTTATGTATGACATCTCGATTGATAACTATCATAAAAAAATTGGCAAATTTCTGAACAGTTGTTTTGTGATCCAATTTTGTAACTGTCCGAACCAGAACCTGACTATGGCTTAAGGGGTATAAAGGGCAGCTGCCCCGGGCCACTATTTCAGAGGGGGGGGGGGAGGAATAGAATAGAAACTTTATTTTACGTTTCCTTCTTTAATGAACTTTTTTAAACAAAATATAAGTACAGAGTAAAATCCGTCGGTTTCATGTCAGATTTTTCACTAATTTATTGTATGAACACACAAAAAAATTTATATTTCAAAAATGGCTTTCTACTATCGTAATTGCGAAACTTTAACTGAATTCCTCTTTAATGTCAGCAAGGATATGAATTAGAAACTTAAGGAAAGTTCACAAATTGCAGCGTTAATTAGGTCATGATAGCAACTTTGAAAAATTCAGTTGCAT
Organism: Argiope trifasciata; assembly: GCA_026543055.1. Lineage (NCBI taxonomy): Eukaryota > Metazoa > Arthropoda > Arachnida > Araneae > Araneidae > Argiope > Argiope trifasciata. The sequence goes on from JAPMOQ010054647.1 coordinate 128,215, forward strand.
CGTGTTCAATGGATTTTTTTGGATTTCGCAACACTGAGGTGTCTCAATAATCAATTATGAGTTGTATTTTCTCAAATTTTTCACAAAATATCACATATTCTTTTGATTAATTAATTTCATCTGCAAGACTGTAAAATTCTACCTGGATCACGACCCAAATATTGAATGATAACGCATAGTAATTCCTGCAATCGGTATCTAAACTGTTTGCTGTTTGTTTGTTATTTCTCTAGAGCTTGGTATTGTATGTTATACGCATAGTAGTTTTGAGGGGGAAAAAATTAAATTATTCTCCATATAATTCGGTTCCTCATTACTTAAGTAATGTAGCAAAGGACAAAAAAGTTTTTGCCTCGGGTTCCAATTAGGTTAAATCGGGCCCTGTTTTATTTTTCAATTTTCCTTCTGTTTAAACATGAGTAAAAATGAAATATTATTCAAAACAACTTCAAATATTGCATTTGTTAACGTTCTTATTATTTTAAAAAGTATAATACACTATATCAAATAATTTATAATTTTAAAATGTTGCTTCGAAGACTCCATGTTTTTTTTTCCATCGCTGTACATAATTTTTAAGGTATGCATTATGAAGCATTTTTTTTTCTATCTCGAATCAGTTTTTCGAAATTGTTTGGAGAAAAAACAATTTTTCCCCTTGATATACTTGATATTATTGTCAATATGCCTACTGATATGCTAAATATATACCTGAATTGTAGTCTAACAATCGAATTCCAAAGCATTAAATATAAAATATAATTTTATAAAATTACTTAATGAATATTCGGTAACCAGCGTGATACCCAGTTTAATTTGTCGTCTCACCCCTTCTGCACATAGAATATTAATAATTATAACTCTCAATAGAGTCAAAGTAGATAAATATCTTCAAGATGTCTTTTATATTTAAAAGACAAAAAAAATTTTTTTTTTTACTCATATGGAGTTAAAAGTGTTAGTGAAATTGTTGTTCGAATTTATGATTTTTATGGAATCTATAGTTCAAGAATCGATCTTGAACGTTTATATACTGCCATAGATTTATAATATGCAAAAATCGAATTCCTAATTTATATAGGTTTTTCTGAACTGATTGAAACAGAAATTTGACACAAAATTGCATGTGAAGCGCAAAATCCCTTATCAAATTTGATATATTTAAGTCATCACGTTTTTGCATTATCGTATTTATATGTTTCTGAAATACAAATGTTAAATCTGTGCATTTATTTACTGGCATAGGTTTATAATAT
>JAPMOQ010054647.1:129480-140610 GCA_026543055.1 Argiope trifasciata
TTTAAGTCATTACGTTTTTGTATTATCGTATTTATATGCTTCTGAAAGTACAGACCTGTCCACTTCATCCTTTGTTGGATTTAGCTCAAAATTTGATAGGCGTCTACACTACAAATGTTAAATCTGTGCATCGAGTTTTGTCTGTCTAGCTCTCTTCCTTTTGTCGTTATTGTGTTAATGTATATTTGAATAGCCGGACAGAAGGACTGCCTCTGAACAGACTACTCAAAATGTTATAGAAATCCGTTTTAGTTACATTAACGTCCCGTTTAAAGCAACACGAAGGCTATTTTGGGACGGAGCTCGTCATTTTGAACCACGGTCAGATGACGAGGACGATACCTGAACTGGCCCTCCCTTCTCCACACCACACCAACGAGAGGACGTTTGGCCTGACAGATTCAACGTGCAAGAGACACCCTCACGTGACGGTTCTTTGGTAGAATCGAGTCTCGAACCTGAAACCCTCCCGTTCCGATGCCGAGACCTTACCATCAGGCCACCTCTGCCCTCTAAAGAAATACGTAAATTTGGCTAAAGTCCATACGCCCACTTGCAATCACCTAGCCTAAAGAGCGTTTGAGTTATTTTTGTTACAGGCAGACAGACGGGCACTTATCAAAATAATGTTTTTCGAACTCGAAGAGGTCTGCTATATAGAAATTCATTAAGATATCCAATTCGAATTGTTTTAACTATTACTATACTCTTTCTATACTTCATATAAGAGAATATAAAAAGGACTTGTACAGAACATATAAATAAGTCTCTTCATTAGATTTTACATTTCCAAAATTCTTCGACATATAATTATAGTAAAAGCTCCTTATTCGTGCTTCCTTCATTCGCGTTTTCACTATTTGCTGATTAAAAAAATGCGACCCAATTCCGATGTTCGCGGCTGAAAATTCCTTTATTCGCGGATCTAATAAGTACATACATAATAATAAAAGGATTCCAATAGGTATTCAACCCAATATCCTTTGTCAATGCCGTCAAATGGACTAATAAAAAAAGTAAAATACATCTTATTACAACTTTGTCTAAAGTATATTGTTAAATGCAAACTGCAAACATAGCCGAAATCGCGAATGGAATAGGACGAGATGGGTTCGAACAGATAGAATCAAGTGACATTCGGGAATCGCTTGAATCGCAAGATGAAGATCTGACTGAAACCGACTTGGAGGAAATGTTAAATTCACAGCCCATCGAAGAAGAGCCTTCAACAAGCACTGGAAACGTGACACTTCATTTGAAAAATCTTAGTGAAGGTTTAAGAAGCGCAAATGAACTTTGCGATTTCTTTATGAACATTGATCCGTCTATGGAACGAAGTCTTATTTTTAAGAGGCAAACTGCTAATGCGACTGCTGCGTATCAGTCTGAATGGAAGGAGCTTTTGAAAGCTGCCGAGCAAGGGAAAATGACAAAATTCTTCAAAGTATTGCCTTAGCCTTAAGATAATGAATCAAAATGTTCAAAAACTTCACTTAAATTGATTTTTATATATTTCTTCTTTTCTTTTCTTTTTACTTTGTCACCTAGGAAGGCATACCATATAAATGACCATTCCGTATTCATGGTTTCTGTATTCGCGGCATATTTATGGAATATATATCCCGCGAATAAAGAACTTTTACTGTACTCAATATTTCCAAAATTCTTCGACAACAAATTATTTTTGAGCTTAGAGGTAAGAATTCCCTCCCTGGCATTTTGCATTCATCGTAGCCTGTCATCTTAATTGTTAAAGCAAAAGTCCTTCAACAAATGAGAACATTTACCGATTCCAGTACTTTTGGAGACTACCTACAGGGACTGACTTATCTAAACGCTAATCCTTACGCAAAACTGAGGCTGCATATCTCCATTACCTTCCAAACAACTCCCAGAAGAGTGAGCTCCAATCATTTATGCATAACTGCTTCACTTTTGTGTGAGCGGCGTATCGAAGTCAACCTTTTCCATTCTCTGGCACAATCTGGTGCCGCCTTCGACAACAATATCAGGGGGGGGGTGGCTCTAGAAGAACAGGGGTGCACCCTCAGAAGATGGAAGAAAAGGATTCTGGAAGTTCTACAATCTGGTTGCAATTAAGTCTGGATGGGGGTTGAGAGAGGGGGTCGAAGAGTACTCCACCAACATAATTAGAAAGGACTGTTTTAGGGAAGGGGTGGAGAAGGGATCTCTTTAGGGGGTTGAAGGGGGAAGAACGGTGGGATTAATTATTTAAATGAGAAGTAAATCCCTTCTCCGTGATGTTTCCGATGACTGCAGGGATTAGGGCCGTTTAGCGGGCTGCTGGTTGGGCCGGTGACATCTTCAGACAGTTTTTAAGAACGTGACGGTGACGAGGTCGGAGGACCTTAGAAGTGTTATTTTCCGGTTATTAACGAGATCATTGGACGTTATTTATTTTTCCGTAATAGACACTTGGATATACATGATGTGATATAAAATGATGGACAAACGTGATAAATTTTGGTAAAAAAAACGGCAAATATTTGAAGGCTAAATATTTTTCATTTTACAGATTAAAAAGAAGTGAAAGTAAACTAGATCTCTTCAGATGCTTCCCAGCTTTTCAATAACGGATTTCTAACTAGGTAGAATAGGCAAGTTGATTAAAAAGGATGTTATTTAACCAATTTCCATATAAATAAATTTGAAAAAAATTATTAATAATGAAGTATTAACACTTTGTTCAGCACTATTGGCCAAGTTCCTATTTTATTTTATTCTTCCAATGTTTTTAAATAACGAACTTTAATGAAATGATAATGTATGCGAAAGTGGATGCCACTCAATCAGGAATCAAATATGCAAATGATAATGTCGTGCCCGTGTTTCCATGGAAAGGGGGTGCAGTAGCTTCTGAGGGTAAAGACCCCTGAGTACCCAGAGGGCAGAAGTTTGACTTCTCGCTCAAATGAAGGTGACACACACACTCGCTTGCACAACCTCTTTTTACAGGGGGCACATTCATGCATCTCAAAGATAGAACACAGAACAACCATGCCCAAACCGGGACGCCCAGATCACTGGGAAGACACGCAACCCCTATGCCAGAACGCTGGCAAAAATGCAAATAAAATTATTGTATGCATTTTTCACAAAGTTAGTAAACTAAAAAATATCTAAAACAAATCACTTATATATTGCGTTAAAAATATGTCGGAATACGAAGCTAAATTGACCCATTTATTAAAAGAATGGTCTTAAAATGTACACTAACTAGGTCTGCAAATACTACAACCATTTCTTCAATTTATAAAAGAGAATCCATGCATATGTAGTGGACAATTTTTTTGAAGTGAATTTATTTTTAAACCTTTTTATATATTTTCTGCATTCCAATTGGATGTGTAAACGTACAGACAGAACTTTAGGGAAATGCATAATACAAAAAACAAAATAGTGAGAGATTTTTAAATAGGCATGGATAGCATTGAAATTTGAAATTTAAAAATATTTCGCTGAGGAAAGTGTTGCAGTAAAGATATACAAAGTATTAAATAAAATCTTTTAGTAATCATTAATTCAATGGGTGCCATTTATTATTAAAATAAATAAATTGATATTAATTTATAAAAATTGTTTAGTTAATTAAATGTTTTTCAAGAAATATGTAAACATATTGCATATATATACATATAAGTGTATGTTTGTGTGTTCCATACTTAATATGTGCATTTCAAACATATTTTTATTACATGTTTTTAGTTTTACCAATTAAAGAATTAAAATTAATCGTTTATAAATTCGTTGAGTTGGAAATGTGCTGAAATGTTAATTAATTGGTCAGTTTATTAAAAGGGAAACCCCTAATAATTAAAATAAATTAATTATCATTAATTTTTAAAAGATAATTAATTCAAAAAATTCAAAAGAACTTATAATTATATTATATATATCTTACTTGCTTAATATGTGCATCCAAAAAAACTTTAATTACAACTTTTCACTTTTGTCAGTTAAAGAATTAAAATCAGTCATTAATAAATTAACTGATTCCAAAATAAACTGAATTTTGAACAAAGTTGACCAATATCTTGAAGGGGTGGAATCAATAACGATTACTATAAATAAGTTAAAATTAATTTCTAAAAATTAGATAATTAAATATTTTTTGAAGAACATGTAAATATATTATGTACATCTTACTTGCTTAACATAGGCAGCTAAAAAATTATTATTACAGGCTTTTCACTTTTGCCAGTTAATGACTTAAGGTATCCGACTATGTTAAAAACACTGATAATTGAACACATTTGGTGAATTATTTTTTTATTGTTATTTTTTATAGTTCAGACTTCTTCCCTTTCCTATCTTTTCTAGGAAAAGGAAGGTCTGACCTATCATTCAGGGTCATATATTTTTTTATCTAAAATATGTCTTTAGTTTCAATTCTCATAAAAATTCTCCATCGTTAACATGATATCTCAAAAACGAATAGAGGTATTTATGTAAAAACTTCAGCGTGAGTCCTAAATAATATGGGCAATGAAATGAACCAAAAGTTTTATTGTTGATGAAGTACTTTCTTCTTTATAGGTGTTTTTAGAAAAATTAAGCTGTAAATTTATGGTAAAAATGCATATAAAGTTATATTTTTACTTATAACTTCTATGTATATCAAAATGTTTCTTAGATTTTGGTTCATTTCATTCATCATTGCATTCAATAATTTGTGCACAAAGAAAAATAGGATTGTTGCATTACCATTTTGTGTAGAGTGTTAACCGTTTTGATTGAATTTCATTAAAATTTACCACAAATTTTCCTATTCCTGAAAAAAATACAATATTTTCAAATAACTTTATCGTATTTATTAATGTTTTGTATTATAATTATATTATTTATTTAATTATATTATAATAATATATTAAATAATAATATATTATTATAATTATATTGTAATTAGTGCTTTGTATCATATAATTATTTTGTATAATAATACATATAAAAACCATAATTTTAAATAGTTTTTAAAAAATCAAATTTTTTAAAAATATTCCTTTGAACGTAGTCGGATACCTTAAAATCAATCGTTAATAAATTTATTTATTTAAAAATGTGCTGAAATATGAACCAAATCGGCCAATTTATTAAAAGGGAGGGCCTCATAATATGCACGCCCTAGTGTTTCAAACTGGTTAAATTCTCAACTGATTGTTTAAAATCAATCGTTAGTAATAATCAATCGTTATAATAATCGTTAATATATTTATTGATTTAAAAATGTGCTGAAATATGAACTAAATCGGCCAATTTATTAAAAGGGAAGGCCTCATAATGTGCACGCCCTAGTGTTTCAAATTGGTTGAATTGTTTAGGGGCTAATACATTCCAGTTCCTAGTTACTGAAGCCCGGTAATTATGGGGCAGCCCACTCAAAACCCACAACCTGCGTCACGGAACATTTACCAGCCGCAAGTTTGACACGTGACAAACTGCAAACACCGCGATGGTGCTGGCAGGCATATTGTGTTCTATCCTTCCATCTCCGGCCCTAATGAAACGTGGTCAGCCCCATCCGAAGATAGGGACACGGAAGATGCAGTCCGTCACCCTAGATGATGCGGAAGATGAAACACGGTCTCATTTCCGCCTATTTCCGTCACTCCGAGACGAACAGGAAATGACTACCACTCACCTGAGGGGGTGGTCGACCCTGGGAAACTCGAGCCCGCAGTTAGAATTCATCTTATCTTCTGACAACGGTGAGGGTTATCTTCGGATTGATGTGTATCTTGCAGAATGAGTGGGTTCTTGAAGAAAAAAAGGGGTCTTCTAACCTTTTCTTGGATCAGGTGTCGTGGCATCTGGGGTCGTGAGGTAATTATTGGGGGAATGGGATGTCTTAACAGTTGTCGGGAGATGTCTGGGTGATTTGGTGTGGTAGGGTGCAAGTTTAAAGATGAAACGTTACGGAAAAGGCATGGTTTTTACGGGGGATAATTGCATTAGAGGCAGAAAATTAAACAGTTGTGAGACTGTGTCGAATTGCTGGAAGTTGTTGGAACATTTTGTAAATTATGTTGTAGGGGAAAATACAGAAAATAGAGGTTTAAAAAATATTTATAGATCTCGATAAAAATATTTTTTCGAAAATCAAAAATGGCCTCAAAATCATAATTCTCTAAAATGTATATAAATGATCTATGCAGTACAGTAAAAGCTCTATGTTCGCGCTTCCTTCATTCGCGTTTTCACTATTCACGGATTTAAAAAATGCGACCCAATTCCTATATTCGCGGTTAAAAATTTCTTTACTCGCGGATCTAATAAATATAAACATAATAATAAAAGGATTCCAATAGGTATCCAACCCAATATCCTTTGTCAATGCCGTCAAATGGACTAATAAAAAAGTAAAATAGATCTTATTACAACTTTGTCTAAAGTATGTTGTTAAATGCAAATTGCAAACATAGCCGAAATCGCAAATGGAATAGGACGAGATGGGTTCGAACAGATAGAATCAAGTGTCATTCAGGAATTGCTTGAATCGCAAGAAGAAGATCTGAATGAAACAGACTAGGAGGAAATGTTAATTCACAGCCTTTGAAGAAGAGTCTTCAACAAGCACTGGAAACATGACATTTAATTTGAAAAATCGTAGTGAAGGTTTAAGAATGGCAAATGGGCTTTACGATTTCTTTATGAATATTGATACGTCTATGAACGAAGTCTTTTTTTTAAGAGGCAAGTTGCTAATGCGACTACTGCGTATCAGTCTCAATGGAAGGAGCTTTTAAAAACTCCCAAGCAAGAGAAAATTACAAAATTCTTCAAACCATTGTCTAAACATTAAAATAATTAATCAAAATGGTCAAAAACTTCAATTAAATTGATTTATAAATATATATATAATTTTGTCACCAACTAACGTATCCCCTATAATCCCATATAAATTACCTTTCCGTATTCACAGTTTCTATATTCGTGGCATATTCATGGAACATATACCCGCGAATAAAGAGCTTTTACTGTATGTCGCATCACTAATGATTGTTGATGAGCTTAGGGTATCCGACTACGTTTAAAGAAAAAATTTTGAAAAATTGGATTTAAAAACCTTTTTTAGATATATTGTTAATTATAAACACTATAAATAAAAAAAATTATTTAAAAAATTTAATATGTTTTGAGAAATAGGAAAATTTGTAGTAAATTTTAGTGAAATTTAACCAAAACGGTTAGCATTCCACACAAAAGTGTGGAGCAGTAATCCTATTTTTTTTTGCACACAAGTTATAGAATACAATGATGCATGAAATGAACCAAAATCTGAGAAAAATGTTCATATGCAAAATAGACGTATAAAATGTTCATTTCATTGTTCATTCATAAAGTGTTTCATTCATTCAGTCGTTCAAATGTTCATAAAAGTAGACGTATATATGCATTTTTTTCCATAAATTCGCGACTTAATATTTCTAAAAACACCTATATATGAAAAAGTATTTCACCAACAATAAAACTTTTGGTTCATTTCATTGCCCATATTATTTTAAAAACAAGCTGAAATTCTTATGTAAATATCTCTGTTAGTTTTTAAGACACCGTGTTAACGGTGGAGAATTTTGATGACAATTAAAGTTTTGAGAAAATTGAAGCTAAAGACGCACTTTAGCTGAAATATATGTGATTCTACATGACAAGTCAGGCATTCCTTTTCCTGGAAAAGATAAACTGTTTTGGAAATAGGAAACTCTGAACTACAAGAAAAAAGTAATTGAAAAAATCACCAATGTGGTTGATTACCAGTGCTTTTAACGTAGTCGGATACCTTAATAATAAAACTTTTTATCAAGTTTTACTCGGAAAATAATTTATTCTGAAGAAACCTGAATTTTGTTTTCTAGGTACTTGAGTTAAGAGATTACAGTTTAATTACGGATCAGCACTTAAACTATATCTTACTAGATCTGATTTATAAATATATAACTCATAAATAAATTTATAAATATATAACAGATCTTCGAATTTGATTTTGTAATTTATAACTGAACTTGAATAAGAAAAAGAAATTACATAGTACAAATTCGGGCAATATACAATTACATACCATATGGTGGCATATCTAATTCCATAAACATTTGTGAAATTATATCTATATTTTAAGTTTCAAAAAATGTAAATCTCAAAGAGAACTAGTTATATTGTGTATTAAGATTGATATTAAACAAATTTTTAAGATGCTTTAAGTAGAGTATTTATTTATTGAGAGGATTAGTCTCACATTGATTTAATTAGATGAAATGTTTTGTGAAATCTGTACTAATAAGTTTAACGATAAGGTAATATGTTGTTCCAAAATCAGCAGAAATGAAAATGGTGGTTTTAGTACAGTAATATAGAAGAACTACGCATGAATTTTTATCAAGTAACAAAAATATGATCTTTCCTTCCTTCAAATATGTTAAAGAAAAATCTTTAAAATTTTCAGAAAAACCATGTTTGTAAAATAAAATAAAAATTTCTCGGTTGTTAAGATGATGTTGTTTTGTAGATAATAAGCTTATTTATTTTGATTAAATCATGAAATTAGAATAAATGGTAAGCATTTTTTATTGCTTGTATTGTTAAAGGATCCACAATTTCTACTACACAAACATAACTATTCCATTAAGATTCTGATAATGCATGTTATGTTTAAGGCTTCTTTTTTTCAATTTATCCAAAAAAAAAAAAAAAAGGGATAGGGAGACACTATCAACAAAAATAATTTTTTCACTCAAATATAAAAGAAAAAAATGCATTAAACTTTCCAAAGAAACTGAGTTTGAAGATTTCCATAAAAACTTTAGATTGTTAGGATAATAATTTATAGAAAATAAGCTTATTTTTTTTATGAAATTATGAAATTAAAATACCTGGTAAGAATTTTTCATTTGTTTATATTGCTATGGAATTTGGAACAACCAATGTGTAAGTATAATTATTCTATTAAAATTCGGATAATGTACGTTATTTACAAAGCTTCTTTTTTTTATTTATACAAAAAAAGTTAAGGAAATGCTTTAAAAAATGTCCTTTAGTTTTAGTTTATTATTCCACAAAAGTAGTAATAAATATGAAATAAGAATCATTCTTTAGACTCTTTTCAGTGTAGTGAAGAATAACGCCATTAAAATTTAGACTCTAGCTAATTATTGTAAGCAAAGGTCTTCTTTTTCATTTTTTCAAAAAAAAATATTTTACAGTTTTTTCCTTCTTGTTAGTTTATCATTCAAAAAAGCAGTTATAATTATTGAAACTAGAATAATTTTCTATAATCTTTTTTCTCTTTCTTTGAAAGTTTTTTTTTTTCATTTATTCCAAAAAAACGTTTCAGCAGTTTTCATTTCGATTTTTTCCTCGAACATTCCTTAAAAACAGCAATAATTATTGAAACCCGAATAATTCTTCAGGTATTTCTTAGTGTTGCCAATAATCAATGCAAAATACATTTTTATTTTCTACGCAGATTTTATGCGTAATTTCTCTTTCGTGATTGTTCTCATTTTCAGTTGTGTCTTAATTTCCTATAGTTTAAACAAAATAAAACTACACAAACTTCTCAAAATAATTTTGCGTTAGGGTCATCAAATAACTTCTAGGATTCTTCTTTCATAAACAATAGCTGATATGTCATTACAACAAACGCAACATGCAAATTTTCATCGATTACAAATTCGAACACTTGACATTACATCAGGTACACATCTTTAATAAGTTTTCCAATAAAAACTTTCTACCAACAAAAAAATAAAAATCTGCTAATTCCAACTTACTTTCCGATACCAAACGATCTCAATATGATACTAAGCTATTCCATCTTGGCAACTTCCATTTCCATCCTTACTTTTTTCAAACACTCCATATTCTTTTTTTTTCTTTTCCCGCCATTTTTTCGACACCTTCAATGCACGCGAAAGAAAACGATGAAAAATAACACATATCGATATATCGCAGAGACCACTTAATCCGTACGTAATCCATCATTTTGTGTGTGCTCTTCGGTCGACGTGAAACATAGAAGTGTCCATCGTTTCAGCTACACAATAAAAAAAAGCACCAAATGTGTAGAAAGAATAGTTGAAAAAAAAAAAAGCTTTGGAACTGTAGAAACGATCTTTCAAAGGGGTGTAATCGCTTTATTTTTCCGTGTACATATATCTTCTTTTAGTGGTGAGGGTGTGGAAAGGGTGTGCCATAAATCACATGTTTGACAGCCACGGTTCGCCACACTTTTGGTCTTAGATGTTTAAGACAGTACAGGGTGCGTGTGATCGCTTATTTCGTATGCTGTCTCGATTATGTTTGCGAGATTTTAGTTCGCAAAGACTAAAGAAAAAAATCGTATTGGCAAACATTTGTTTGAAATGTATATTAACTTGGTGATCAAAACTCTCTTAATCTTCTTCAAGGATTTATGACTATTGATCTAAATCGTTTTTATTTAATTAATAATCTGTTTAATCAATCGATGTAATTGGCTAATTTTTTGCAAGAATACATTTTTTAAATAATTTGCAAGAATACAAATGATAATGTCTCATTTTATAAAAATTAGTGTTTATTGTATTTCTTTTACTGTCTTGCTCAATTTTATGCAAATACGATTGTATAATAGAAATACAATAAATATAATAAAAACATAATAATAATTTCGAAATAAACTTGCCACCTCTGCGGTAATCTGTTTAATCAATTGATGCAATTGTCTAATTTTTTACAAGAATACATTTTTTTTAATAATTTGCAAGAATACAAATAAGATTGTCTCGTTTTTTAAATTTGTATGTATTGTGTTTCTTTTACTGTCTTGCGCAATTTTATGCAAATACGATTGTATAAAAGAAATATAATAAAAATATAATAATAATTTCGAAACAAACTTGCCACCTGTGTGGTATAGCTACTTTTAGCAATCTTTTTGAATATTCAAAGAACAATTCTTTATTATGACTATTGATCTAAAACGTTTATATTTAATTAATAATATGTTTAATCAATTGATGTAATTGGCTAATTTTTTACATTTTTTTTAATACTTTGCAACAATAAAAGGAGAGTGTCTCATTTTATTAAAATTAGTGTTTATTGTATTTCTTTTACTGTCTTGCTCAATTTTAT
>JAPMOQ010054647.1:140620-162322 GCA_026543055.1 Argiope trifasciata
TATGCAAATACGATTGTATAATAGAAATACAATAAATATAATAAAAATATAATAATAATTTAGAAATAAACTTGCCACCTCTGCGGTATAGCTTCTTTTAGCAATCTCTTTGAATATTCAATGAATCATTTTTTTATTATGACTATTGATCTAAAGCGTTTTTATTTAATTAATAATCTGTTTAATCAGTTGATGTAATTGGTTAATTTTTTACAAGAATACATTTTTTTTTAATAATTTGCAAGAATACAAATGAGAGTGTTTCATTTTTTAAATTTGTGTCTGTTGAATTTCTTTTACTGTCTTTTGTAATTTTATGCAAATTCGATTGTATTATAGAAATATAATAAATATAATAATAATTTCGAAATAAAATTGCCATCTCTGCGGTATAACTTCTTTTAGCAATCTCTTTGAATATTCAAAGAAGAATTCTTTATTGTGACTATACCTAAAGCGTTTTTATTTAATTACTAATCTATTTAATAAATTGATGTAATTGGCTAATTTTTTATAAGAATACATTTTTTTTAATAATTTGAAAGAATACAAATGAGAGTGTCTCATTTAAAAAAATTAGTGTTTATTGCATTTCTTTTAATGTCTTGCTTAATTTTATGCTAATACGATTGTATAATATAAAAATATAATAATTAGAAATAAATTTGCCACCTCTGCAATACAGCTTCTTTCAGCAATCTTTTTGAATATTCAAGGAACAATTCTTTATTAGTTATTATAGTCAAATGAAATTTCCAATCTTCTTCCTTTTTTTGTTGACTTTTTTTTAATAAAAAAAATCCTTAAAAGGCAAAAATCCTAATTAATATTTCTCAAGTGTTATTTTAGAATCGACATAGATATTATGACGGTATGTATGAAAAATATTATAAAAGATGAACTTTAGTAGTTTAAATGGGAAACATACGGTGTACTCAAATTTAATAACTAAAATTTAGCTAATGATTAATTGATAATCTAAATCTTTATCTTTTTCAAGAATTTTTTTTTGTTTATGTCCGGTAAATGTCTGATATTTATATAATAAATTCAATTATTTAAAAATAACACAGGCCTGCATTTTTAGAGTTATGTCATGTTTTTTAACTTTTGATTACTGATTCCTACGTATTTTTTCACGCTGAGTCTGAATATGACATTTTCCTATCACGTCAGGATTTTTTGGAAAATGCAAATTTCGAAATTTGTAATATGTTGCAAAACATCAAAGATATGAAACATATTGACAGATTTAAAACGGTTTTTTAATTATAAAATATATTTAACTTATGGCTTATACTTGACTTATGGCAGTATCATAGCCAAGCACATCAAAAGTCCGTTGGGGAGAAGGGGGGGGGCAAAAATTTAATGAAAACCACCACAAAATTAGCCTAAATGTTACAAATTAATTTTGGTACACGAAATTTTATATTGATACACTTAATTTTAATGTACTTAACTTTAAATTTAATTTAATTTAATGATGATGTATGTAAAAAAAGTCACCTTTCATTTGTGTCGTCTCTTTTGACCAGTCATGCTGGTTGGCGGCTTTTCCGTCCATGTGCCCTTGTTGGTTCATCGCGATGCAGCATGCAGCAATAGTCTGCCATCATTGAAGCATTCCATCTTCCTTGATTACGATTTTTCACTTTTTGGATATCCTGATGGAATCATCCATTCTCTTCACTAACAGCACCCAAATTCTGAGGAAAGTTATCCAAATGTGAATTTAGAAAATGATCCTTCAAACTCATGGAACAATCTACATTTTGATACTTCAGATGGATGGAAAAAACTAATGTCATATTCAGATTCAGGGTGAAAAAATACATAGGAATCAACAATCAAAGGTTAAAAAACATGACCCATGCAGGCTTGTGTAATTTGTGCTCTGTTCTTCCATATACAATCTCCATATTCGTATGATTCAATATCTCTTTCAAAATAAAGTAGTATTAATATATAAAGAACATTTGAATGTCCATAATAATTTAAACTCATTTGCCCATCTTATCTTCATCTGGCTTGACTGCATCAACCATCGCAATCTGTGCATTACGATGTTTTACATGTAATAAATTGCGAAAAAATGATAGTTCAAAAATGCATGTACATGTAGTAAATCAGAAACACAAATTATTCTAATTTTAATTCAACGTCCAATTAAATATATATAATAATAATCATAGACGTTCAGCGCTAAATTTGCTATTATTGGGGTATAACCTTTTTTAACAATCATTTTGAGTATTCAAAGAATAATATCTTTATTAGTTATTCTAACACAACAAAATTTGCAATCTTAAAAAAATTGTTTTTTTTTATTAAAAAAAAACAATTTAAAAGCCCTTGAAAGGCAAAATTAATTATTTTTCCCAAGTGTTATTTTAGAACAGATATAGATGTTATGATAGTATAAAAAACATCATGAAATACAAACTTTCATAAACTAAATGTAATACATACGATGTACTGGAATCTAATAATTAATGGTAATCTAAATGTTCACCTGTTTTAAGATTGTTTTATGTTTATATTTTATAACCGATATTTATATAATAAATCGACTCATTTTAAAACATGTTCTTATGTTTTAATTTCTATTATTCGTATGATTAAATGCTACATTCAAAATTTAGTGGCATAACTAAACAAAGAACATTTCAGTGTCCATAATAATAATCAATACTTATTTATCCTTATCTTCATGTGGCTTGATTGCATCAAAATTGAAAATTGCCATTGAAATTTGAGTATTACGATGCTTTACATGTCTTTACTTACAGGAAAAAGGCAGAAGAAAATTGTATAATTATCGTAGTAAATCGGAAATGTAAATTATTCTAATTTCAAGATAATATCCAATGAAATATAAAATACGATAATTATTACATAAATTCAGAAATAAACTTGCTATCTCAGCACTATATCTGTTTGTAGTAATCACTTTGAAATATTCAAAGAACAATTTCTTTATTAGTTATTGTAACCCAATGGAATTTCCAGTCTTTTATTATTCCATTATTATTTTTTACTTTTTTTTAATTAAAAAAAGTCTTTGAAAGAATTTTTTTATTTTTCTCAAGTGTTATTTTAGAATAGATGGAGATATTATGACAGCATGAAAAACATTATGAAGTATAAGCTTTAATAATCTAGATGTAAAGCATAGAATGTACTCAAATCTAAATAATTAAAACTTAGTTATTGATTAATTCACAACCTAAATCTTTTCCTTTATCAAAATATTTTTGTTATGCTATGTAGGTTGTTATATTTATATAATAAATAGTTATTTTAAAATAGTTTATGTCATGTTCTTCCATATTCAGTCTCTGTATTCTTATGATTAAATACCATTTTCAAAATTATGTAATATAACTAAACAAAGAACATTCGAATATTTATAATAATACATTTAAGCTTATTTGTTATCTTGTCTTCATCTGGCTTAACATCGTCAACATTTACAACCTGAACATTATGATTTTGTGCATTTCATTGCAAGAAAAGTGAAAGACCAAAAATGCATAATCATTCAATTACATGTGGAAACGGAGATTATTCTAATTTCAAGTTAACATCCAATGAACTTAATTTTTTAATATAATTATTATCTAGCAAAAACAAGTCCATTTGATTAAACAATAAAATTTTGATGAAACTAAAAAAATCGTTTGGATTTTGGAAGTGTATCATAACAAGGTTTTTAAATAATTTGAAAAAGTGTTATTATAAATTGTGTTTGAGGAATACTTGTTAAAAATGTATTAATATCAAAGAAATCAATCACGGGAATCAAACTAATATCTATCTAAAGACATTTAATTTTTTTTGCCAGAAATCATTAAAACTCTTTTAATTTTAAAATATCATAGATCATATACCGAATTTATTGAAGAAAAATATTAAAATGCCTATTATTACTTTTTCCTTATTATTATTCAATTAAATAATTAATGTGAAATTTTTTTGAAAATATTAATGTTATTTCAGTACATAAAAATATCTGTTTTAAAGTCTTTGAATATTATCAGCCTTTCATACATATTCTTGTGTATAATTAGTTTAACCATACAATAATCAGACATTCTACTTTCTGATTTATTGTCGCAATTCGAAGTCTGATTTAAAACAAAAATTTCAGACAAAAATTTATTTTGTTTATTAAATTTTAAAAATTTATCATAAATTTGAAAAAAAAAAATTAGTTTAAAAATTTTGAAAGAATGATTCTTTTTTTTTACTGTCTCAAATGATATTCAAGCAAATGTGTTAAATTTTCGAATAAACAATGTGAAGAAATATAACAGAGAATGGTATTAGAACGATTTTTCAAACACACCAAATATTAAATATGCTTGCACAATTATTTCAATACGCATTTGGCACTTCACTAAGAATAATAGTTTTTTCGAAATAAACATATCAATGGATTTAAAATTATAACAGTTTTCTTAAATTTTCATTACAAATTATGTAGACATCAAGATTCTTCTTAAATCACTGCTTTCAATTCATATCCATTAAAATACGTTGTATGCTTCTTTAGTCAACCAGATGGAAAAAAAAAAAAAAAAAAAAAAACATCCAACCATGTTTGCAATCAACAGTTATAGATTTATCAACCATTAAGTTCAAGAATTCTCAATCTACAAATTAAGAAGCAGAGTAAATATCCACAGAAAAGCAAACGATTCTAAAAAACTTGTGGGTAAAAATAAAAATACGAAAAACTACAAAGGAAATACATAAAAAAAAAATGAAGATCTCGTTTAAAACTTCGTTTCGAAGAATTTGCAGCAATCGAATTCTCGTAAACAGGAAAAAGGAAAACTCAAAGCATGAAAAAAAAATAATATATATTAATTTGAGAAAACTGGATCCACCAAATAAGTCGCTGAGAGGCGAGATTTCAT
This sequence comes from Argiope trifasciata, assembly GCA_026543055.1. Classification (NCBI taxonomy): domain Eukaryota; kingdom Metazoa; phylum Arthropoda; class Arachnida; order Araneae; family Araneidae; genus Argiope; species Argiope trifasciata. Next base: position 145,546 of record JAPMOQ010054647.1, read on the forward strand.
TTATTTATTTTTCTGCCATTTTCTTCGTTCTCCTCCAAGAATTCGAAATGATTCCGAACTTGAATTCTTCATAAATACCACAGGAAATAAGAAAGAAAAAGAAAGAAGAATAAAAAGAACAACCAAACGATTCTGAAAAAGAAAAAAAAAAAAGAATCTAATTCGGCGAATAAGAATTATATTCTTCTCTCTTCGATTCCATTAGGTTTTGATTTGATGATGTATTGCTCTGGTTTAGGTTTATAGAAATCTCATTGGCTCCCGAATAACATCTTTAATGATACCAATAGGGCACTGGAGAAAAGTATATTAAGTTGATTTTTTATTGTTCTGTTGCGAGCATCTAGGAATGTAGGAAATCTTGATTGGATTTTATTTCTTTTCTGGATGTGGTAGTCTTTTATTTTATTTAAATTCTCTTCTGCAACATAATCGTTTTATTATGTACGCTCGAGAGAAATTAGATTAAAGATTTTTGAAACTCTATACATTTAGCGAGATACTTTTTGTTTTTGATTGATGATCTAAAATTGATCTCCAGAGATTGAATATTTCATTCGCTTTCATATTTTCTTCAACTAATTTGAAATTTCTAATGGTTGATTTTATAAAGGGTATCTTTATTGAAAATGCTCTTTTATTGCAATTTTTAAAGATAAAAATATCATTATTACACCGAAGAAATATTGAGGATTGTTTTTAAACCTTTAACAGTCGAGTTTATTTTCTTTGCATTATAAAAGTATTCAATGAAAAAAAAATTCGTAACGACGAAACCATTGCCTTTTCTGCTGTAGGAGAACGCAGTGAGACCTCTAGGGATGCCATTGGAGTTTTCGGCATTGATCAGAGCATGCGCAAACACTCGCATGTGCAGGAGAGCACATAGGCTCTTATAAATAGCGCCGACCAATTGCATGACTTATTATATTCTTCGAGCATAGAGAAACCATTAACTCCGATGGGTACAGAGAGCTACTCCGAAAACTACGCAGATCCATCAAGAACAAAAGATGGGGGTTACTAACGAAGTGTGTGGCTCTGCCTCAAGATAACACGAGTCCACACATCCCCAGTATTACACATGTGGAACTATCCAAGTTCAAATGGAACAACTTGATCATCCGCCCTTAAGCCCGGTCATATCGGTTTGATCGCATCAAAACTTATCTGAAAGGAAATTGCTTCAACTTTGCCGACGAACGTAAGGACGCTGTGAAAGACCGGATCTCGTCACGGCCACAGGTAATCTAGGAACAAGGAATCCTTCGGCTCGTTAATCATTGGGATCGTTGGACTCAGGCCTATGATGTATACTTTCAATAAAGTATTCATTTACAATGTCGTTTTGTACCTGTTAATTTTAACAAACCCTTGTAATATAAAAAGGGTGTTTTTCTAAATATCACAATATTTTCATCTTTTTCAATATAAAAGCATAGGAAAATTTGCACTAGTAAATGAATAACTGACCAAAATTTATTTCTCTTAATTTTTAACTTTGTTAATTATTTTACATTATTACGCATTTAAGATATAAAGCCTTTTGTTTGAGTTTTCGAAAATGATTTTTTTTTTTTTATCCTTAGGTTCACAAGATTTTTTTTTATTTATTCTGATGACAAAAATATCAATGAATAAAGTAAAATCTTATTATTTATTCTAATAATAAAAATAAAATTTAAAAAAGTGATTTTGATATATTTATTAACATATCTTTCCAAATGAAAATCTGCACTAAATCTGTGCTCACAGAACTTGTTTTCAATCAAAAGAGGGAAAAGCATTCTTAAGAGATGTTTTAAATCAAACCTAAATGATTATCAAAAAAAAAATCACACTCCTATTTTCATACATCCTTGTATTTTCAGTTATTGATTTTCTCATAAACATACAGGAATACTCAGATATATTACCTTTTCAAGACTTTCAACCGGCTGCCTGGCATAGGGGGTAATGCCTCTTCCCGTTATCTGGTCGTCCCGGTTCGGGTATGGTTGTTCTTCTACTGTGTCCTATCAGTGAGGTGCGTGAATGTGTGCCCCTTTCAAAAGGGGTTGTGCCAGCGAATGTGACGCATGAAGTAGCCAAGTCGGACACTTAGCCCTAGTTGGTGCTGCTGAAAAAACAAGGGGTGTACACGCGGCTTTAAATCTCTGACAGACAACTGTCAACATGCTTTTAAAATGCCACAAGGCAACAAGGATGATTTCGGGCGAAATTTAATGCAGATGTAAAAATCTTGTATTAATCTGAAATTTTAATTTTCACTTCTGAACTATGTAGTTCACAGCAAGATCAAGATATATATGTGGTGCCAGGTATATCAATTCCCTCCATTGAGCGTCGCCTGTGATCTCACTTCCCGCCAATAAGCATCCTCTGGTGGAGAAAACGTGAGCAAAGGGCAGTTCATGTCTGGACGAGGCATGATTTCGACGAACTAACAACAGCAGGAGACGCATGTGTAAAGACGGAAGACGAAATTGAGACGTATTGTTAAAAGACGAACTTGTATGTTAATAGACGAACTTGGTCATCCATTCCATCCTGTAAATTAGCCATCACCATTTGTTCATCATTAATCTCACTTCATTGTCATCCATTAAATTCTTAAGTATCACCTAGACTCATTATTGCTTGACCATCACGACACCCCACTTATATTTAATATATATATATATATATATATATATATATATATATTATTTAAGGAAATGTCATAATTATTATGTTTCTTACAAAACTTACTTTTTTTCTTTTGTTTCGTATTATTATTTTTCTTTTCTTCTTCTTTTCATTATTTTCTTTTAATTATTTCTTTAATTATTCTTTTAATTTTCTTTAATTAAATTCTTTTAATTTTCTTTTCTTTTTCTTTAATTTAATTTTCTTTTAATTATTCTTTAAATTTTCTTTATTATTGTTTCCTTTTTTTTATTGCTATTTACTTATGAATATCTAATGCGAAGATAATCAAAATCGAAACAATTTGGCATTAACAATACTTTTTATTGGCATATTTCGCATATGTGAAAGTAAATATGCGTTTGTAATATGCACTTCAAGGAACAGACTTCACATTTAACAAAGAATAAAAACCAGAAGAATTCCTGGATTTGAACTTTTCTTGTTTCTCGGTTTTGGTTCTGGCCTTTTAAAACAACAATTAAGGCCATAATCCAAAATCCCATTTTCAGAAATCCCATTTTTTGGGACAAAACAATTTCCTCCTGTTTTTTCCCCTCCCACAGGCAACATATGGCAACGATCGCACGTGTTGAAAGCACACCTTCCTCTTGGAAGGTGGATCACGGGGTTTTCTCAAGAACACAAACAAAGGGGGGGAGGTTACTGAAGAAGAAAAACACTGGAATTCTGGAGGGGGTCGAGCTTAAGTCCTCAGACGATCTTCAAACGAAAAGGAGGACGTGATTTTTGATCCTTCCTCTAGCTTCTCTTACGCAAACTTTGTCGTCTCCCCTTACGTTTTTGTCATTTCTCAACCCCTACTCCTTTTTGAGGAGATTTTTCTTGGAAAGGCTACCAGATTTCACTTATATCGCTATATTTGGCATGGAGTGATAATTATAGCCTGCGTAATAAGTAAAATCAAAGATAATTTTTCTTCAATATACAAAATTATTGCTTTTGCTGTAGATACTCAACAATCAGAGTAATCTATGTCACCAATTATCTAGATTGTTTTGTGTGATAAGCTAGTGAAAGTTGTTTTGTTTATTTTTAAGTTCGCTGAAACTTTCTCGCAAACTAACGTAGACATTGTTCTCCATTTCCCTGCATAAATTTTGGGATTTTGAATAAGGAATGCCATAAATGCTACCAGAGCTCAGATTTTCATTTTTAGAGTAATGCGGATATCAGAGTTTTGTTCTTCTTAGAATAGTGAAGGGAATAAAATGCACATTTTGGGATTCTTTCTTTATCAATGAGATTTAAATAAGACACAGAATTTCAATTTCAGTACAAAAATAACATACCAAATTTCATTCATTTAAATTGCAGACTGGAAGATGGAGGACTCCCTGACTGATTTGGTTCAAATTTTGATGTGAATCTTCTGTTTAAATGCTAAATCTGAGTACCAACTTTTATTTGTATAACTTTTTATGTTTTGTAATTTCGTATTCACTGATATTGCGGTAGTTTGGCAGACAGACTTCCTCTCAATAGATTTCATTCATAATTTGATAGAAATCTACAAATTTGGTGTAATGTTATTACAAATTCGGCAAACTTTTACATGCTAATACTTAATCATTTTTAAGCCATTGTTTCACATATAGATAGTCTCAATGCCAGCTTTGGCCTCGGTGGCCTGGTGGTAAGGTCTCGGCTTCGGAACTGGAAGGTTTCAGGTTCGAGACTCGATTTCACCGAAGAACCGTCGTGTGAGGAGGTCTCTTGCACGTTAAATCCGTCAGGCCCAAACGTCCTCTCGCTGGTGTGGCGTGGTGTGGAGAGGGGGGTGCCAGTTCAGGTGTCGTCCTCGTCACCTGACCCTGGTTCAAAATGACGAGGTCCATCCCAAAATAGCCCTGGTGTTGCTTTAAAACGGGAAATTAATATAACTAAACAAAACTCGATGCCAGTAATATGTATATATTTTTTTTCTTTTTCGGGAATGTTTGAAATGAGGAAATTTGTCAATTTTTTTAATGATTACAAAATTTTGTCTTTTATGCTTTGCATAATAGAAATTAAAATAGAAATAAAACTGTAAACTAAATGTATCCGAGTACATTAGTAAGCGCAATAATTCAAAAACACAAAGTTTTTCATTTTCTTAAATTTTGGTTCGGTGATCGCCAACCACAGTTTTACCTTTTAGGCTATTTATTTATTATTACTATATTAAAGCGCAAACAATCCTTATTGAATTAAAATGCAGGAAAGGTTGAAGAAAAAAATTAGAAGAAAAGTGGCACTCCAAATCATTAACTTTCTGAGCTGTCACTTTCTCCATATCTAAGGACAATAAATTGAAGAATGTTCATGATAGTTCTATTTAACTGCTCATCGCTAGAAATGCAAAATGTACCATTTTATTTAATACTTTTTCTCGTTGTTTTTTAAACATTTTGTTTAAAAAGAGAGTTTTTAAGAGACAGTGTACCAAATATTTTAACCTTCGTACTTTTCAACATTTTTTTTAACTATTTACATGAATATTATTTTAATCTATATTTACCGTACGTTTGGCCTAGTATGGTCAGAATTGGCTTTTGCGCCATTAAAATCCACAAACCCAACCCACGATAGTTCTATTATAACTCGTGATTAATAATTCTCACAAGAGAAGATTATTAAAGAAAATGCTTGATTACCTTTAAATATTTTTATTCAAGAAAATACTTGAAAGAAGATAGAAACTGCTGATTTATTTCAGTTTTTGTTAACTTAAGTAATTATGGTGATTATTTATGTTGTTGTGACTTATAGCACTTTACTAGCCCTCTGACAGCTATTGATCAGTGATTTAAGCCAAGTGAGCGTCTCTTGATTTAATAAGGGGTAAGAGTATGACATAATTACTTCGTGTGTCGCATTCGCTTGCACAACCCCTTTTCACAGGGTCACACGCCTCACAGATATAATTCAAAGTAAGAATAATTATGATAGAACCGGGACGTCCATATCACGAGCAAGACTCGTTGCCCCTCTGCCAGGACGCTGGTATTTATTTAATTATTAACACATTATTGATAGTTGGACCATAAGAGCCATATGCATTCCTATCAACATATGAACAATAAATTTTACTTACTAAATTTTTTTAATTAATTTTTATCGTTCCTCTACAAAGGGTAGGAGAATTTAAGTAGTTTAAACTTTACTTACTTGGACATTTTACTTTTTATGGTTTAAATTTTATTTGCTTGGATTTTTTTTTTGTTTATATCTGCAATATTTATGCTGCATTATTCCGGTATAATACACGATTAGACCGTTGTAATTTAAAAGCAGGATTCTTAATTAATTATTCCTACATAAGCTGGAAATTCATATTAGTTTCAAGTTTACACCTGTAGAGATTCCATCATAATATAATGCATTATTATTGACCCTTGAATTTCAAATTTGAGTGATATTATTATATTGACCGCCACGAAGCAGCACGTTGGCTGGGTAAACTCGTACTCAACCATAATACCGTTAACAGTTATTAACCTGTTAATCAGTGGCTCTACAGACCTCGTTTGTAGCTTTGCCATGTAAATGATATTTTCAGAGAGCACTCAATGCTTATTACAATTATTCGTTATATAATAAAGTGATTTTTTTTCTCGTGAATTATTCAAACAGAATAAAATAAATCCATTTTATTCATAATTGAAGCTATTTTTCTTAAATTTGTAATCTTTAAAAAAATTATGGAAAAAAATTGGGATCAATGAGAAACTTATATTTTGAATTTTAAATTGAAATCAAATTAAAATTACTTTTTGAAGTGTTGTAAATTCCAGATTTATTGAGGAACAATATAAATATTTCAATTGTGTTTTAAATCAAAATTTAATTAAAACTTTAAAGGATTTTTTCATATTGAGCGTATACTGCCAAAACCTGCCATAATTTGATGACTTTGAGATCAAAGATCTGTCTCGTAATATATTTTGTGCAATTTTATGGATTTTTAATAGTACTGGAATATATCTTAAATATAACCTGCCATATATGCTAGTCTATTAAGTAAAATCTATTCTTTTTAAGTTAACTCTAATGTAAAAATCTCTGTATGAGCTCCAAATCTTTACAATGTTTATGGTTTCTAAATCTCACAATGAACAAAACAAACCAGCAATGATAAAATAACTTATCATGCATAGTATAAAACTGATGAATCTGTGAATGGAGTACATTTCTTACATGCTTACAAAGTGTTTCAGTCTCCTGCTATCTACATATAAATACGCCTGACAAAATAAAACATATATATATATATATATATAAAAGCAAAGATTAACACAACCGAATCAAAACAATAATCAGAGAATCCGGCCTGAAAACTTCGTCAAGGACCACTTTTTGTTGATCAAGAAATGGGTTTTGATTGTTTTAATTATTTTATGATTATATATATATATAGATAGATATATACACATTTTGTGCAATTTTATAGATTTTTAATAGTACTGAAATACATTTTAAATGTAAATTGCCATATATGTCAGTTAAATATATTACCAAGTCTCCTATTCTTTTCTTAATTCTAATGTAAAAACCACTGTACAATTTTTATGGTTTCTAAATCTCACAAGGAACAACACAAACTAGCATTGATAAAATAACTTCTCATGCATAGTATAAAAATGATGACTCTGTGAATGGAGTGCATTTCTTACATGCTTACAAAGTGTTTCAGTCCTCCTGCTATCTACATATAAATACGCCTGACAACATCTGATATCTTCACAAAACCTACAACACCTTATATCTTCACCATGACACTGCCACACATCTCATGCTTGTATGATTTTTTTCTCTCCCCTCATTCTCAATTCCTCACCTCTCTCCCCTTTCTGACATGGAAGCGCCCTTTCGGAATTCAGAGATGTCACATCCGATCTCCAGCAGAAGTTCATTTTAAAGTCAACGCGGGAGGGGGAAGGATGAGAAGGCAGTCTTGCGGAAGTTGATGCAGAACGGCAGTGTCTGAAGGCAACCTGAAATTGGGGAAGGGGACCGATGGTAAGGAGCTTGGATTTTGGAGTCTTCATGCCATCCAACCCTATTCCATTGTTGATGTATGTTTTGCCTTTACTCTACTTATCACATTGTCGTTTGGGGGGTGTAAGAACGAGGCATTCTTCGAAAATGCTTTATGAAAGATATTTCCATTTATACACATAAGTACAGTTAAGAATTTTGACACATGTCACATAAGCTTATCTTTCAGCCATGTGAGAAGATTTGGAACTGTTTGTATAGAATTCAAGGATTTTGCACACAAACGAATAAATAATTACTTATAAAAAATAATAAAAAATAATTTGATGCATGAACTACACTTACAATCCTGAAAAAATTTTCGTTTATTGAATACTAGCCATCTTTGGCCACCAGCTGGTTCACCATGAGTAATGCGTCCTAAAATTTTCAATTAAATCACATATTCATTAGCCAAAATTTAAGAAATAGTTAAAGTTAAAAGATTCAGATATTAGTAGTTAAAGAGTCGGTAACTTTATTCGGAAAAACTTTTTGAATTTAATGCTCTAATAGTTTATCGGTTATGCTTCCAAAATGTTAAAAATGTTTGCCCAAAATATTAACACTAATTATACCATAACGGGTCAACAATATGTTTTTTTAAAGAAAGAGAAAAAAAATTATTGAATAAATGATTTAGATGTTGCAAACGATTATAGAAACCTTGGCTTTGCATTTATTTTTTTTTAGAAAATACCACATTTTATAATGGAAGAAAAATTATCGAATTAATGATACAGATATTGCACACGATTATAGAAATATGCCATTAAGTCTGGATTTCAATGCATATCCTGTCTAAATTCGATCAGGTTTACCGTAAATAAAGATTAATCGCTCCTTTTTATAAAACATGAACTCTGAGAAAACTTATCTTTTTGATTCATTTATTTCGAAAAGTAACACAATAAATTCAAATTTTTTCTCGAATAACAATAAAGATAAATGTGTATGTGTGTGTGTTGGAGCTCTATAGGTCAAACCGTTTGACTTAAAAATTTGGCAAATATGTATTTTGAACGATGGATGTGGTGTGCACGACAAACCTATTTGACTTTTTATTAAATTGTTAAATGATAAAAAATAAAGTGGTATTTTGAAGTCTTTCTGCCATAACTTGTCAACATATTACTGTACAAAAATGATTTTCACTTCATAATGAACTGTAAAAAATTATCTTTTCCATGATACCAATTTATTATTTGTGAGATTTTTTTCTTATTAACAATTTATAAAAATATATGCATAATTTTCACCAACAAATTACAGTTTGCTCTGAAGTTCAAATTGTTTTGATAATTTTAAAAAATATTTAATCATGACATTTTCTTCCATATAGAAGAAAGAACTGTGATACTGAAGAAAGAACTGTGATACATACTAATATTTTTCTTGTTATCAGAAATCAATAACTGTTCAAAAATCCAGAATCTTAGCACATTAGGAATTGAATGAAATATCAATAATTTTATTGTACACATAAAATAAAACATATGAAATGAAAGCGCTTAAAATTGTTGACTGCGTAAATAAATACATTCATATTATTTGAATAATCAACTCTCTATTTTAGAAGTTATATTTCGATTAATCTTATCCCTTTTAAGTGAGAAATTCATTAATTTTTCATATTTTGATAAATAATTCCTTCGGCAATTCTTCAAAACTGGTAATCGGAATTGAATTTCGAATTATTTTAAAACTAGGAAATGAATACTTCTACTGAAAAAAAAAAGAATAACAAGAATTTATTTCTTTATATCCATTTCAAATCAACACAAAAGAATTCTGAAATGATATACATGGAAAGGATTTTGTCAATTTTTTTCGTTTCACCAAACGATTCATTGGAAATGGAGTTAAGAGAATTTTAATGAATGCTTTAAGGATTTAAATTGAATTATCCGATAAAGGATCTCAATTCTTATTATGATTCTTTAAACAAGTATATTTGACAGAAGAAATGCTGGAAAAAGAAATAAAAAATATTCAGTCATCGAATTCTGATTTATTATTCTGTGAAATGATTTAATTACGAATTGATGAAATCGTATTCATGGCAACAGAATTCTTAAGAGCTGATTATCGTTTGATAAACTGTTGAGAATTTTCTTTCGTAGATGGGAATCGTTTTCATAATTCGATAAAAATTAGAAAGAAGTATTTTTCAAAATTATCTCTTCATCGCTGAGCAGTACCAGACAAAAGGTAATATTAATAATATGCAAATATATTTCTAGAGCATCAAGAGATAATGAGATTAAAGGTGATATTCTTTTTAGAGAAATGTATTCGTATGCTTTAGATGAATATTTTGTATCAATAACAAATCTGAGAAAGTATTTTATTGAGGAAATATTTTTCAGGATTTTTTTTAATAATTCAATTCATACTCTTATTCTGGTCAAAAGCAATAATAGTTGTCGTGGAAATTAATATTTTTTCGCATCGCTTTATACATTTGATGTGGAAGATATAATATAGCTAGGTATTTTTAAGTTAACTATCAGAATGGTATCAATTTGTTTAATTTATTCATTTCATGTATTTTAATTCTTCGGTCAGAATAAATTATTAAAATGCTCCAATTTTAAATTTTAAAAAATAGAATCTATCTTCATTTGAAATCTTTTATATTTTTGTCTGAAGCAGCAAATAAATGTAAAGACAAATGTTGTTCTATCACCTTTAGGTTTTAGTTTTTATTGAAAATAAACATAATTTTAATAAGCATATAATCATTTTAGAATTAACGATTGATATTTTTATGATGTTACATTTATTAAAATATTGTACTCTGCCCTAAGAGTTTATCTGTCATTCATATATATGTTAAAAACTTAAACTTTTCCTCTAAAAAACAAATATAAAAAATGTCCTCTAACAGTAGTTAATAAAGATAACGGTTGTGTTTGATAACGGTCTACATAGTAGATCATTGCTTAATAGTATATTCTCATTGTTGAATCGGTTTTCTGACATTTTAAAGTTTTTATTTAATTTAAAAATTAGAGAAGTTGTAAAAAATTTTTTTTGATAATTTATCTAAAATATTACATTATTGAAGAAAATGTTTTTAACATGTTTCAAAATTTTTAAAGTTGTCTCTTCATTTTCAATCGCTTCATTAAAACACACTTTAAAAAACTTAGGTAATTTTCAAATCTTCTATTTGAGTATAATTAGTTTCAATCTTTTTTTTGTTGTAAAAAAATCTAATTATTTTTTTTAATTTCCTCATACTTTTAGCTACAGACTTTTCTTACATTGGCAAAGACTTTGATTTTTAAATATTGACAAACTGAACTGAATTTTTGAAACTTTCAAGTAATTACTATTAAGTATTTATTCATTATACATTATTTTTCCTTTATAACTTATTTATTTTCAAATATACTTTTTTCTGTTATGTAATTTTTTTCGTAAAGAATCTTTCGTCACTTTTTTAACAGATCGTTTTCTCTCTTATTATAACCAACAAACTTTACTTTGCAATAATTATAAATACATCGAATATATTTAGCGGTACAAAACAATCTGCGCATAGATCATGATGCTGATAGATCGTAGACCCTACAATAAGATTTTAGATCTCGTAGACAGCATTTTTTAGTAGATACCTTCAAGAAAAAGTATTATCTTTATAGAGCTGAATCTCTCAGCTATATTTGAAAATGAACAGTTTATTTTTGTTTTCTGAAACCACTAACTCTAATCATGAAACATTGTTTCCTGTCATAAAAAACTTAATTTATCTTCTTCATATCCTGGTACTTCACCTTACGAGAAAGATTTAATGCCCTACAGTTTTCCTTCTTGGCACATCTGCTGAAAATTGAGATGATAATTGAAACATTGCCAATAACTAATGGCAGTGATTCATCATCGTTACATTCTCTTACGTCCTTGACTTTCATTAAGTGTCATTTGGCCGTCAACCCCGGTACTCACCACTCAAAATCTATATAATAAATTGGCGACTCCTCAAAAACAGTTACTTCAATTACTCTTAACCCTCTTCAAAAATACGAGCCAGCAACCCTTAAAATACCACAAGGAAGACCAGGTTACAGCACTGATGAAGTGCTAGGTGGGTATCGTTTGGTGAGGAGGGGTGCTTTTTCCTCATCTGGAAATTCTAGAAAAAGAGAAATCTGAGAACTCCAGTGCAGAAATCTCCCCCTCCAACCCTAGTGGGTTCATTTCGCCCCCTTTTTCTGGTTTACACCAAGCCTCAAAACCGATAGTTCTCAACCACCCCTTTCTCGAATCTTTTTCCTGAGCGTGGGAGTGAAGTCAAACAAAAGTGGTAAAAGCAGGAGGGGAGTGAAATTCCGTTTAACCTCCGTTGGCATCGGAAGTTCAAGAGGGAGGGTTGAGGAAAGATATAGGGGGAGTCGGATGAAGTTTCAGGAAACGGAGCGGAACAGACCGGAAAGACGTTCCAGAGTAAAGGAGGGAGAGATATCGTTTGGGAATGCCAGAGACAAAGTTGGGTTCTCAAAGGGTTTCGGAAAGGGTCGTTCCGGATCGTCTGGTTTCACTTTGAACTCTTCTAGAAGGGAACGTTAATAGGACTGATCTAGTAAGCTAGCCACTTTGTGTCGATTTGTGAACTTGAAACTTTAGATTCATGACGGATGGTGAAAAAAATCGCATATTTTAAAAGTTTGATGAGTTTATATGAGGTATTAGCACAGACTCGAAAAACTTATGAGCTTCTTTACCTTGTTTAAGAGCTTGTTTTGTTAATTTTTTTAAAAAAATGACAGAGAACACTGATAGGCAGTTTATAAAATAGAGTTTTCTTTTACCTCAATTAAATGTTTTGACAATAAATATAATTTTATTATTAAAAATTAGTTATATAGAGATTAAACTAAAATTGAATGTTAAAAACACTGTAGATGGAGGTTGAGAGGAAGAAGTGGAGCTCCGAAACTTGCATTGCGTTAGAACTAACTCTACTAAATTTAATCCAGCGCTGTATGTTTTTTCTTTAAAATTTTCCATTCAACTTATTGAAGCTATGAGAGGAGTTGGATTAATGTAATAGTAAACTATTGGGAATCCACACCAATAATATAAGGTCTTATCACACGGCAAAATATCATCGGTACTTTTCGTCTGCAAACGACAACGAAGTGACGTCACTTCAAAGTTTCACATGATTGGTTGAATTTCTTTTGCGGACAATATTTCCGACGACATTTTCTAGCTGGTTCGAAAAAGTTGTCTATTATAAAACTTGCTTGACCGGTTTTTGAGGGTAGAAACGGAAAAGTGCTGACGAAATTTCACTGTGTGATAAGGCCTTAAAGTACGTGACGACGTTCGAGGTTAATTTTTTCAAAAATATTCGAAAATAGTTTTATTTGTTATATACTTGCTAGAATCGAAAAACAATGGAACCGAAATATACCAGTTAAATGGCAAATGTTAGAAAATTAGGTTAACGGTCCTTTTTTTAGGCTAAACAAGAATATAAAGCAAAACTCTCTTGTTTAAATTTATCGAATGATTTGTTTAAATTTTGCACATAATATAAGAAATGTATTATCAAGTTCCTAAGCGAAAAATAGCTATATTCTATACATTCTTTAAACATTTTCTTCCACTGATCAATAACATGCAATTTTCAGTTTTTCTCACATTGTGAAACACCAAAAAAAAAAAAGAAAAAAGAAAAAAAGAAAAGAAAAGATAGAAAGAAAGAATTCTAAAAGAATATTTTTTTTTATTCTCTAATTAAGGAAGTGCAAAACATATTTAAAATTATTATATCAAATTTGAACAAAAAAACAAATACATTAAATTTTTATTTATGAGAAATCTGTCCAAACATTAAGAATAGTAAATTTTAAAAATCCCGATTTCGTTAAAAATCAGTTTTTCAAAGTAGTCACATACTTAATTATTTTGCTTGATTTATTACATTTACTGAAATAGTATATTCATCGGTAGCATGATTTCAAGTTAAAATTAACGGAATAGAATTTTGCAAAAACATAAGATATTAAATGTTGAGAGAAACGTGTCTAAAACACAAATTCGATTTTGGGCTACTGTTAATACATTCCAGAAATTAATCACCAAATAACTCTCCAAGGATGACCTAATCTATACAGTAAATTTACACCAAACGTTAATATTTCGGGACTATTGTACATTAATGCCATGTAAGGTACTCCCCATGTAAGGTCTCTGACATAACAAGTTTATTAGAGAGTACGAGGGAAAATTTAGGGGAAACCACTCAAGCTGGATCGTATTTTTTTAACTAATACAAGTTTTACCATACTTAGTTTCAACACTATTAGACATTCCATTCTTTACTTTCAGAAGTATTTCAAAAACTAAGTTTCTTTTTATGCATTCTGATTTACGGGCTGAATACGCCGAAACTCAAAGTGGTAACTTAACGTTTTTGTAGCAGAGAAAAACAATATCATATGCTTTACTCTTGGTTTATAATTTTCAGCACAAAATGAATCCCTTTTATGCTGCCGGTCATTTAAAAAGCATGATTGACAACGCCCGTTACAAAAAGAACCAATCAAACTTCTAAACGAATATTCCTTAAAAAATAGCTGTAAAAAAACTTTTTATTACAAAACTTATCGCCTCGAACCGGCTTTAAACTTTTTCTTTTTTCTTCGAACGCCAGTTTCTTTAAAGAGGAAGAAATAAAAATTCCAAGAAAATCATATTCATAAATTTTCTTTTCCGGCGGACACTTGAAAACCGTCATTATGCAAAAATTTTTACTCATCATTAAAGAACGGCGTGGCATTAACCTAGTAGACGGTCGCTAAAAGCGACTGGAAAATATACGTATATTCTGGAAAACACGACTCTTGTTTTAAAAGCTTAATAATGTGGGACGGCTGGATATAAAAGTGGGAAGCAGGAAATTCGGCTAAAAGCTGCATTATGAAAACGACCTGAAAGGTTAAATTGAATCTCTAAGTGGAGAAGCAATTATGCGAAAGGAACTTCTAATATGTAAGACTGGAGGGGGGCGCGGAATACCAAACACTACGCGGCCGCCATTTTTGGACCGGACTCGAGCTGTACAGAATGGAAGCATTTAATGATGAATAATAAATGTAAGAATAATAAGCAAAATGCATTATTATTCTTAAAAACAATAAAGAATAATATTCTTTTCATAATCCAAGGCACATATTCCTTCTCTAAATTTTTACAACAGATATTTTATAATCGATTTTGATATACTTTATAAGCATTTTTTTTAGGTAACAAATTCTGACAAATAGGTGAAATATTTAATATGTCATAAATTATGTATTTAATATGTCATAAATTAAATATTAAATATAAATTCATATTTAATATATCATGAATTAAATATTAAGAGACATAAATTTAAGAATAATAAACAAAATTCATTATTCTTCTAATTATTTTTAAGAACAATAAAGAATAATAATCTTTTCAGAGTCCAAATCACATATTCCTTCTCTAAATTTTTACAAAAGATATTTTTTAATCGATTTTCATATACTTTATAAGCAGTTTTTTACGGTAACAAATTCTGTCAAACAAACAAAATATTTAATATGTCCCTTTTGTAAGAGCTTATTTCAATATTTACTTATAACTGATTTCGATATTTTTTATAAGCAGTTTTTTTAGGTAACAAATTCTGACAAAAAGGTAAAATATTTATTTTGTCCCTTTTGAAAGAGCTTGTTTTAATATTTACTTATAAAAAATTCAAGATTTAATTTTAAGAACAATTTTTAAAAAGCAGTAAAAAATAAATTTGTTATTAATCCAAATACAATTTATTATAGAACCGACAATTCTTCCTGCAAAAAATATCAAATTTTAATTACATTTTTTAAGTAGTAAAACAGCAACAACTTTGAACTTAATTCAAATTCTATTTAATAATAGAGCCGACATTTTCTAAAAAATTATAAAATAATGTATTTTTCACAAATTTGGAACAACAGGATCAAACATTTGTAAAATATAGTTAAATTATAAATATTAGAGTGACGCTCTAACATTTAAATGATACTTGATTTTAATTTAACTTGAATCATATTTTGCGTAAGACCCTTGTAAATTAAATGAAAGCAGAGAATCAATATACTTTGTGTTGAAATTTCGGGATATCTTAACAATGCAAGACTATCACACAATTCCCTAATGTACAAACTTAATAATCCAGCTTTTCAAACATTCTCCAAATGACAATCGTGGGCTTTTATACATGACTTTTCTTAACATCCTTTATGACATTCTATTAAAAATTATGCTAATCCTAATACACAGCAAAATAGGTTTTGTGGCTTTTTACCATGCTCTCACCCTTTCAAAACAAAAACATAAAAATACCCACTGAAGTTGTATGAAATAGAAAATAAATATTATATACATTAAATTATTTTGATTTACTTTTAATTTCAAATCAGTTTTTTCCTTATTTAACAAACTATTTTATTTATAAAAATTAAATATCCTTAATCAAAAATTTTTAATAATATTTTGATGAACAAAGTAGGTGAGAAGGATCTCCTAATTACAACTCATCATTATTAACTAACATCGTAAACTGTAGAATATGTTAATCAGTTAATTATATCTGACGTTATGGAAATAGTACAACATCTAGTGTTATGACTAATTAATTCGTCAGGAGTAATATTTAATGAAAATTTGCAGTTTGAATTAGGATTTTAGTAAAAACTCAAACATATTTGTAAATTTTCAAGATGTTTGAAATATTTTGTGGACAAGTCGAAATCAAAATAAAAATAAAAGATAACATTATGGATTATGCTTTAATGAATATCCTTCTCTAACCACAGATAAAAATTATAAATTAATTTTTTATGTTCATTTTCGTTTATATGCAAAAATATAGGTTTGTTTAAATAAATAAATAAATTTGATTAGTATAATAAGGAAATACACATAACACTCATACTACACATAACCTCTGTGTTTGACATGTATCTTCGTTATAGCTAAAAATTAGTTTTAGCTAGAACATTAGTTAGCTATTAAA
>JAPMOQ010054647.1:162332-192617 GCA_026543055.1 Argiope trifasciata
CTACACATATCCTCTGTGCTTGACATTTATATTCGTTATCGCTAAATTTTTGCGACACAATTTAGATATGCATTTTCCGAAGAGGTCGAAAAAGTTAACTAGTTAAATATTACTTAATTTATCGTATTAATATTATGTAAACCGATTTAACCCTTAATTACTGCTGCAAATTTTTGCGTGTCCCAATATGGCCGCCAAAGGAGTTTCTCCGCTAGTCTCTACCAGAACTTCAGTCATCTTTGAAGTTATTCCTTACTTCAAGTCGGCCATTCATAATACCCCAATGCTAGCTAGGCCCAGTACACGAATTTGCAATTGGGAAATTTCCGGATAAAACTCAAGTAATTTTTAAAATTTTCTTCGGCGCTCTTAGAGGATCATTTGAGCTCGACTGCTGAAATATTATGTAAAATGAATTCGGTGAGTCGCCATGCAAAAGAGATCAAGTGCTGGTAAAATTGACTTTAAGACTTCGGCGGGACCGAAATGTGTTTATAATGATTCCTCGACTTTCACTTGTAACTTTTCACTGCAACTTTCACCGATCGGTCGACTGAGAAATGTTCCGGCAGTTGGTGGCAACGTTTGCTCGTTTCGTAACAAAAATGATTTGCTTTTTCTAGAAACACCGTAGCTACGTATAAGTGTGCTGTGGTAATTTAAGTGGTTTCTGCAATTTTTCAACCTAAAATGCTCTTTTTTGAAAAAAATGCTGGCAACACTGAAGAATGATTTTAAATAAACGAAAGTTTTAAGTTGAATTTACTAATTTATTAAAGGACCACTCCAGTTTAATGCAAATCAGCTGCTTTAGTAACTATCTGAATGGTCAAAAAATATTGCTTCAGGTTAATTTCTGCAAAAAATAAAAAGTGGGAGTTGTCTTCCTAAAATTTTCTTGCCTATTCTCTGATGAAGGTGTTATCACAGAGAACACTTTGTATAGCTTGGTTAGTCAATAGTTACGAAATATTAATTTTTGGCTTGAATTTAGCATTTTTATTGAGTTTATCATGCCGTCCTTAGCAATTAATCTCTGGCAAACGGTTAATGGTATTTTAAAATTGAATTTGTGCTTCGTACGCGTTTTTACCAACTGATTGAAACAAAAATTAAATACAAATTTATATTTGCAATCATAAATTCCCAAACTATATTTCATATATTTGAGTCATTGTTTTTTGAAGTTATTGTGCTGACTTATTCTGAAAATACAGACTGACAAATGTCCAACTTCTTATTGAATTTGTTCAAACTTTGATTGTATGAACTAAATATGTTAAATCTGTGCACCGAATTTTATGTTTCTAGTTCTCTTCGTTTTTTAGTTATCATATTCGGACAACCTGACAGATGGATTTTCCTCTGACCGGATTTCACACAAAATTTGAAATAAGTTGGTTGATTTGATGTAAAGACCATATATAAGATTTCATTCATTTAGATATCAGCATTTTTCGCACAGAAGGATAGATCTACATTTCCCAAAAAAGATGTTTTTTTTCCAAATCAAGGAAGTGTAAAATGTGGAAAATTTCAAAGATATCGAGTTCGAATTTCTTAGTGAATACAATACATTTTCTGTTCCATGTAAAAGAGGAAATTGAAATATTTCTTTATGTGTGGCTTGATATTTATGATTACTACAATAGAGTATTTTAAACATCAAATAATATTAATATCCTTACACCTATTCTACGCATTACACACATGAATATTTCTAATATTGTCAAGTTTAATGACATTATTAAGAACCTAATTGTCCAAATAATTTAACTCCAAATTGACTTTAGCTATGCTTCCATTCACTGTCTTATTACATAAACTTCATAGATATTAAGCCGATAACACATAAACTTCATAGATACACATAAACGCATAAACTTCGTGGATATTAAGCCGATTTCCATTTATTCTTAAGCAATGGAACAAAAATTACATAATCGATTATTTGATGAAACAATGAAAGCAATTTAAAATCAATTTTCAACCATAAACAATACTACTTCAAACACTGCATAACAATCTTTTTTAAAAAATATGCAAATTAGAGGTGAACTATACGCCAAATAAATGAAAATCATTAAAAAGAAGTTTTTGCTTTAAATTTTAGAATAGTAAAAGAGTTTATTTGCACAATAATATTTTTTGAAAGTTCCGCAGAAAAATTCGATCCAGTTAGTTAAATCTGTTAACGCAATTAGTTGGAAAATAATTAAATAATGCAATTAATTAGCAAATAATAAAATAAAGCAATTAATTATCTCCAATTAGTTAAATTTGCAACCAAAAGCGCTCACTCAAAGCTTCATGGGGAACGTTCCTGCTTCTAATTACATTTCTGCCGAATTATGTAACTCGAGGTAAAATGTTCTGGTCTGCAGAATGCTAAAAAGACAAATTTTTTAAAGTAAAATGTCATTTTGGTCGACTTATTTAGATATTAATGGTTATGAGTTTTATGGGATAGAGATAAATAATCCTAGTTTGGTTCTGTGACCGAAAAGGCGCCAAAATTTGAATTCTGTCAGGGTAGACTATTAAAATCAATAAATCACGCCAATTTAGTTAAAAATACATTTAATAACATTAAAGGACATGATTTACAAGGGAACAAAACTATTTAGAGCAATAACATTTAACATATATGCATTAAAATAATACACGAGAACTACATCATGCTTTACGCATGCTTCCAAGACATGGACTGATTGTTCATGGCAACGGCCGCTAGAGGGCCGAGGAAAACAGTTACGGTTACATTTCAAGTTAAATGAGCAATTTCAATTTAATTCTGCGATCCATTGAGCATATTATTGGGGAGGGGGGGAAATGACTTAGCTTCTTAGTACAGAACGACAGTCTGTAGTTAGATGCAAAACCTGAATTACATTTCTGAGATTACTCTCACACCACATGATGCAAAAGTTACCTGATTATATTCACTAAATTTAATAGGAAATAGAAAAAAAGTCTTAAAATCTAACTGAAAAACAAACTCTATTTCCTAATCGAGTTTTAAGCTGGTGTATCGATACCATATAATCCTCACTTTACCATTAACTCTACTTCCCTTTAATGAATAAACGCTGATCCAATAAAAATCCGTCTATTTTGCAATTACCGAACTATGTAATCCTTCACGTTTATTCAATCATTGCGCAGGCAGGCCCCTGCAGTCCAAAACCCTCTAATGAAGAGAGATATTCGATATCTCCCCTACCCCACCCCTTCCAATGCAACTGTGTAGTATGTTCCCTCCTCTCCACCCCCCTTCATATTCTTCCAGTAGCATCAGTAGCGGCAGACAACCACTGAGCTGTCAATTAACAGCCTTCTCTTTTAATTGCCCCAGCAGGGGGCCATTGGATCTGTCCTCCCATTGTCTATTTTAATATCGTTTGCAGATGAGGGGAGTAGTAGATTTAGTCAGGCCTGCATCGCGTTCTGTGATTACAAGCGCTGCTCCTTTGACTGAGTTATTAGCAGATGCTGACAATCGAAGAATGAAATAAACGAAGTGGAGACATTTGTTTTCTAGGCAATTTAGGGTTTTGATGATTTCAAACAGAAGAGACCCATGGACAACAGAGAATTAATTATTTGCTTTCTGTTGCCAATAGATATGTAGTCGTCTAACATTTTGTGATGGTAAGTTCATAAGGCACATAACAACCTCTGGACTTGAGTGTGCACTTTTGTCTAGAGGTTATGTTACTCGGCTATGGACACACTGGACCCGAGTTCGAATTTCAAGAAAGCACATTGGTGACCCTAGTTCTGAACTAAAAAAACGCAATTTTTCGGTAGCAAAGGAAGCCATAACGCTTGGGGCCATAAAAAAACATTCATCGCCCCCCAAAAACGTTGAGTTCGATAACATCATTTGACTCACCTCAACTCACTGGACTGGGAGTAATGTTGCTAAGTTAATAAACCAAGTAACAACTTCCAGAACGGAGTATATACTTTTATCTAGAGGCTATGTCACGTGGCTACGGACCCAGTGGTCCCGAGGTTGAACATCAAAAATGCACAATTCTATTGTTTAATAACAGATTCTAAAACCCTCCGTGCTTTTGCGCATGCGTTAGGGTGGGTTTAATTCGTCAAAAAAGGGGCGTGAGGAAAAATGAAAATATTGGATTTTTACATTTGACTATAATAAAATAAAATTAGATTATTCACGGACCGAATTAAAAGAATACAGTCAGAATCGACACAGTGCTTACATACACGTAAAAAAAATTGAACAAAAAATATCTAATTCTGAGAAAATCTGGGTTCGTGGAACTTGCGCTCAATATATCTTTTCCTATCCCTAGTTTGTAGGCTTACTGGGATTTCATTACCTTTGGCTGGAAAACTTGGCTGGCATCTTGGCTCAACTGTGATCGGTTATTTCCGCCTTCATAATCCATACTTGTTTCAGCGAATACTATCGTACCTGTTAGACAATGATCCGAACTTTTGAGTCAGTCTTTGGGTTTTTCCACTTCCAATCCATGATCTCATGTAAACAAAACTGAAAGATTCGAATCCGACTTTTCAAAGTTTAGTGATTTGTTGTTGGCGGCACTTATTATGCAAATTACGCATACTTAACTAGTATAAATACGTGTGGAATTAAAATCTGTGGGTTTTGATGTTAGAATGAGGCTCGGATGATATAAGACCATGCGGTTGGCTTGCCTTTTAGGAATTTTTAAGATGAATCGCTGCGTTTTTAGATTGAATGGTCGAATTCGAATCTGTTAAAGTTTATTCACAGTATGTGGTAATATTAATTTATTTTGATCTTTATTTTGAGATTTAACGTATTATTTCTTTTCTTTTTGCTCTAAGAATGAGCCTGTTGACTTTTACTTAAATAAATATGAACTTTTATGAAAACTGCTTTTATCATTCTTCCTCGACAATAAATTCCACTGCACAGCTTTGCTAATTTCGGATTAATTTATCCGGAAATCTAACAGTACCCCTGGAAACAAAATTAATAAACTTTTGTAAAAGAATTTGAAAGTTCAATGCTGGGGTTTATTTAAAAACCGAAATTTTGCATATTTAGCTGCATCTCCGGACGGGCTAATTGCAGAAGTAAAATGTACAGCATCCTGTAAAAACAACCGGCTGGACGAAGAATTCCGGAAATGAACTCATATTTCCGCGTCCCTCCCCTTAATGAGAGAATAATCAAAATTTGGTTGTTTCAAAATACTGAAACGAACAGTACTTTATTTCATGCATATATTATTTCATCGCACCTTTTATTCTGAATGATTAGTGTAAAAGAAACGCTTTAGACCTTCAGAAGATGCATTTTATTAAAAAAATTCGATTGCTTTGGTACGTCATACTGTCTTTTTATTACAAGTCTTTAGATTAAATAACTTCTTTTTGCAAAATCTCTTTTCTAGATTTAAGGTATCCGACTAGGTTCAAAGGGAATTTTTCAAAAAAATTATCATGTTATTCTATTTATATAAGGATAAAACGATAAGTAAAAGTAAGATATCTATGCAGTTTTTGAAGGAAAAAAATATTATGGTGTAAATTTTAGATTTATTTGCAAAAACTAGTAATGTTCTTGAAAAAATAATTTTAACAGTTTTTAATTTTTTTTTTTTTTTTTTTTTTTTTTTTTTGTAAAATTACTTGCTTAACATATCTTAGAATGTAAAAAACCATTAAAGCAGAATCATGTTTAAAAATACAATTTTTATATGTAATATATGAAATAATCTGTGAAATTTTATAATTTTTTTCCAACAGTATTTACATTTTAAAAAATCATATACCTACTCCTAGAGCATTTAATATCAAATCTATTACATTTTGTATAATGTAGTGAGAACTAATTATAAATTTCCTTAAGATATCTTGATTATTTCAAGGATTTTTATAATTTTTATAATAAAATTATGATAATACTCGTTCAGTAAAATTATGAAAAAAAGCCGTTCTTTAGAAAATGAGTTTAAAGTTTCTAAATGCTCATAAATAAGCATCACTTGTGTCAATAGTTTTTTTGGCTTGGCTTTTAATTGGAATTGAAACAAAATAAAGATATCCTTGGAAACAGAAACTACTTATTTTTTTAACTGCATAAAAATGCGAATTCTCTTCACAATTCATGTTTTTAACCTGGCTGGATACCTTAAGAAACTAAATAAAAATATTTGTGTATATTTTAATATAAACAGTTACAGAAAACTCAAATGGCATCATATAAGATATTTCATGAATTCACTCTTATAGCAAGTACCTAAAAAACTCATTACGTTGGTCGCAATCACCCTAAATGAAACTAAGCTAAGAGTCAAGGTGCAGAACAATCTGTCGAAAAATATATCTTTTTCAAACGGTCTCAGACAAGGAGATGCATTGGCTTGCCTACTCTTCAATCTTGCTCTCCAAAAGATTGTTAAAGACTCTGCAATTAACACCAGAGGAACAATTTTCTACAAATCTGTGCAAATTTTTGCATTTGCTGACGTTATTGCCATTGTCGCAAGGACTCTAGAGACTCACAAACAGGCCTTCCTTTACTTGGTAAATGAGGCAAAGAAAATGCACCTTCTAATTAATCAAACTAAAACCAAGTATATGACGATTGACAGTTTCAATGACACCTTACTTGAAATAGGAGATTACAAATTTGAAGTAGTTAATAGTTTCACCTATCTGGGTTCTGAATTGAATACTGTTAATGACGTAACACCTGAAGTGCGTAACAGAGTTACTGCTTGTAACAGATGTTTTTATGGAATTTACAAATAGCTAAAATCTAGTCTGATTAGCAGGAAAACAAAATTTTTGCTCTATAAAACTTTGATAAGTCCCATAGTAACATATGCTGCTGAAATGTGGGCAATGACCGAAAGTGATAAAGAAATCTTAGCAGCTTTTGAAAGAAAGATATTGCGAAGTATTTTTGGAGGTGTGAAATGTAATGACACATGGAGAAGAACAAACTTGGAACTTTACAATCTATACAAAGAACCTGACATAATAAAATTTATCTCAATCCAAAGACTAAAATGGGCAGGACACTTGATTAGAATGAAAGATGGCCGAACCACCAAAAAGATCTTCAATGCTAAGCCATCTGGAACCCGCAAAAGGGGTAGACCGAGGATTCGGTGAATCGAGTGTCTATAAATAGATCTAAAAGCTCTCAGAGTTAATGAATGGTGAAGTATATCAAAGAGCGGGCAGCCTGGAATTCGATTCTGCGGAAGGCCATGGCCCACCCTGGGCTGAAACGTCACTGAAGAAGAAGAAGACTTTCATAGCAAGTACGAATCTTTCCCAAACAGTTTGCAAAATCCTCCATGTTATGATACAAGGTCGTCTTCAGAGATTCTTGAGTCGCATCACGAATTTGATACAATTTTCCATCAAAGGTTATCGATTGATGTTTTCCTGCATTATACATCTTTTCATTTGAAAAACCATCCTATTCGTGCTGCTTTTGTGGGATCGAATAGATTCCACATTTCCCCCTTTTTTTTTCCTCTTTTTGTATAGCAACATGCAAGGTTGGCTATAATAAACATTAAATCTACTTTCCGAGTGTTCAGGATTCTTTTTCTTTTCCAATCTTTATCTGTCAGATTAGAAAAAAGTGTTTTGAAAATGAATGAATCAAATTTTTTTGTATTTAGTCATCATCTTTGATGCCGGCGTCCTGGCATAAAGGTAGCGTGTCTTCCCCGTGATCTAGGCGTCCTGGGTTCGAGTCCCGGTTCGGGGATGGCTGTTGTGCGTTCTATCTGTGAGATGTATGAATGTGCCCCCCAGTAAAAAGAGGCTGAGCAAGCGAATGTATGTGTGTCATCTTCATTGATTTCTTTTTCACGTCTGCCCTCTGGGGGCTCAGGGGTCTTTGCCCTGAGAAGCTACTACAACATTTTTATTTTAAATCAATAAAAAAGTTTAACGTAATCCTTTATTTAATTAGATTTAAAAATTGCCACCATTATATTTAACTGCACCTTTTACGACGTAATAAATAGGTAATAATATAATTCAGAAGTTTAGTTTAGTTTTAGTTTAGTTTAGTTACATTAACGTCCCGTTTCAAAGCAACACGAGGGCTATATTGGGACGGACCTCGTCATTTTGAACCACGGTCAGATGACGAGGACCGACACCTGAACTGCCACCCCCCGTCTCCACACCAAGCCACACCAGCGGGAGGACGTTTGGCCTGACAGATTTAACGTGCAAGAGACCCCCTCACACGACGGATCTTCGGTGGAATCGAGTCTCGAACCTGAAACACTTCGATTCCGAAGCCGAGACTTTACCACCAGGTTACCGCGGCCCGTATAATTCAGAAGAGTAATTTTTTAAAACAAATTTCTCAAAATATTCATTAAATCATTTCCATTATTTCAGAAGTTTTTGAACAAAATTCGATTAGATATTCAATAACAATTATTGATAACGTATGGAGAAAATCAGTTATTGTGGATTTGAAAAGCCATCATATTCAACTGATATTCTGTTTTTAATTAAAAAATGCTTCAGACGATAAACATATTTGTTGCAATATAATATTTATTCAAAAATAATTTTTGCATTAAAAACATTAAATAAGAATTTCAATCGTTTGCATCTCAGAATATATTAGCTCGTATTAAATAAACATGACAAACGATTTTTTTCTTAACATTATGTTTTTTTAAATAAAAGAATAAACAATAGATTTAATTACTTTTTATACAAAAAATTAATATTTTTCTAAAGTTGAGAGAAAATATGCCATTAATCTAAAACAACTTTTTGTAATGATTGAATGAAAAATGAATTAAAAAACAACAAGGTATTTTTAGAAGAAAGAAAAAACCAACAATGAATTTTATGGAGTATAAAATCAATATTTCAGCACTCTTTAAGAATATTCTTCAATAAAATGCACGTTAATATAAAAATTCTAAGTTTCATAAAACGCATTAAATGAAGCATGTGTTTTCATACAATACATTAAAATAGAAAGAAAATAACTACACATTTTAAAGAATTTTCATAAAGAATCCCCCCTCCTCACAAAAAAAGGATAGTTCATCAAAAGTTTTCGAATTAGGCCTAAGGCCTGTTTACCTCGAATGAGAAAAACGTCTTAATTTTAATATCGCCAAATTACAGAAGAGGAAGGGGGGTATTCCAACGAATCAGTACCACTTAATGAAGCCATAAAAACATTATTCCGAGACGTTGCCACCCCATCTCCCAGCTCAGAAATTCTTCAACAAAATCGTTTCCACCAGACTACTCTCTCATCACTCCACATTCACTGCAACTTTAATTCCTTTCACTGTGGGAGACTTCCTCAAGTGCAAATTAAAAGAGACAAAAAAAAAATCTCACAAAAGGGAGGACGATAAAAAAAAGAAACAAACACCCCCTGAAGATGGGAGAATTGTGTTATTATTATTATCATTATAATAATAATAAGCGAGAGTTGCCTTATGTATAATCTATTGAATTATTTATTTAGCCGTGGGAACCCCGACGCAATAATGGAAGCTTTGTGTATGAGTGGGAATTATGAAAAAAATAATAATAAGCAATAAGGTACTGGGGGATTTTTTTTTTATTACTTGCATTTTAAAGGACTTTTTTCCCTTTAGAAGATATATCAGAATTTTTTAATGAGTTTTTTAAAGAGATGTAGGGGTGAGAAAAGTATAAATTCTGATCATTCAGGAGTAATTATAAGAATACACACAATGATACACTTTTTTTTCGATTCCCTCCCTTTTTTCTAAATATATTTAAAAAATGAGGGGAACCGCACAAAGCAGAGCTAATTGCTGTTATTGTGATATTTTGTTTGAATAAAGAAAACGGTAGAGAGATTAAAATCTGCTTCTTAAATAGCTTCTTCTTTATTGAAATTGCGTTTCGTCGTAGAATTAATATCCTGAATTTTAAATATTAATAACCTTAATAGTTTAAAAGCTTTTTCTTCGCTTCCGCCACACAATTAGCAACAATCTCCCTACGATAATTTTCTTAAATATGCATTATCTGCCAGGGTGTTTTCATAAATGTGTCTATAAAAATATTGTAATAGAGATGGTAATCGTTTGCCAAAAATATTTACGTTAACGATTTTAATTCATTATTCATCGCGTCATCGTTTGCAGAAAATGTTGTTAAAATTAGTAATTTTTTGAGTGGCAGTAAAACTGCCATTATTTTTTTATTAATCATCTGCCAAAAATATTTACGTTAAAGATTTTAATTTATTATTCATCGTATTATCGTTTGCAGAAAATGTTAGTAAAATTACTAATTTTTTGACTGGCAGTAAAACTGAGTTTTTTTCTAACTTTGAGAATAATAAGCGGAAATTGTTTTCAGAAAAACAGAGTATTAACTTTTTAAAAAACAGGATCATTTCCACTTTTAGTTCTTTTTTCAACTTTTTAATGGTTATTACTAGAACTATTATGTCTCAATTATGTGTAAACGCCGTGAACTGGTTCATTGAAGTAATCTCTTTAAAAAATATGCTTCTACCTCATAAAAAATAGTTATATATTTTTCCTACTAGGTAAAGTTTGTATTTCTCTTCCTTCGTTTCTTAATCTGTTTCTGATACCAAATTCTTTTTAAGTAAAAATGTAGTCATATTATTGACAGAAATTTATGTGGTGTGTGTTTTACACAGTAAAAAACTGTGCTTTCATTACAAATAAAGCATTT
Organism: Argiope trifasciata; assembly: GCA_026543055.1. Classification (NCBI taxonomy): domain Eukaryota; kingdom Metazoa; phylum Arthropoda; class Arachnida; order Araneae; family Araneidae; genus Argiope; species Argiope trifasciata. The sequence continues at coordinate 173,052 of JAPMOQ010054647.1, forward strand.
CTAAAATGATATTATAATGTAAAATATGTCAGAAACATTTTGTTATTAATCAAAACTATGCATGAAACAACAATTTAGTGAAATGTGCTTCACTAATTATGCATTGTATTGAATTGTAATTTCGAATTACTTACCGAACTACTGATAGATCTAAATTAATTCATCCTAGTTAAATGACAACTTCTGATATTTTTGTCTGTTACCTGATAAAGTTGAATAACTTCAATCTGAACAAATGATAGTTACCGATATTTCAATCTGCCACTTGCAAATTTCTTCACTACACATACAGATGCAAATCATCATAATCTCAGATAAATAGCTCTTTCTTTTGCAGGAAAAAAACTTGAAATTCGTTTAAATAAAGTCACGCGACCCTTCTTGGTGGCGTACGTCAGTCTCCTCTTGTTCTAGGGAACTTTCTCTCCCCTCTCCCCTCTAACTGCTGGTTAACACCGGAGGAAGTACTGAGCGTTTTCTCGGGGAATTAATTTACCACATTAATAGACGTTTGTAGTCACTATACCTATTTTGAATTACCCTGTTGTAGTGATATCGTAATAAGCAAGATAACATCTACAGGAATGAACAATTGCTTTTGTCCTGTGGCTATGTTACTGGGCTTCAAACCCAAACGTCCCGAGTTCTATTCTGAGAACATCTCACTACCCACACTGTGTAATAAACATTTTTACAATAAACAAAGAACGCATATCTTTAGAATAAATGAGAATAATAAAAGAAAGATCATCTTTTAGGAGAACAAAAATAATTCTCTTTCCTCGCACGCGATGTGTTGACAGCTGTTTTAAAGAAAGTATTCGAATCAGTGTTCATCTTTTAAGTGAATTAGCCCACTGATCGATGAGTTGTCAGATACCTATCAGCCAATCATAATCACTTAAAAACCCGCCACTTTAAGGACCAAATTCAGAATTAGTCTATCCGTTCATTCCACAAAAAAAAAGTGTCGACGTATTTCACTTACACCCACTATTCTTGACACTTGCGCCGACATGCCCCGCTATGAAAGAAACTGATGACCCGTTAAAGATAGGACTTGAAGAGGGGAAAAAAGACACGCCCATGACCATGTTGAGTTCGCGTGAGTTCTTATCAGTTGAGGACTAAATTTTAGCCTTCCTAACGAAGTTGGAAATTTCGTGATAAACTCTAGAACGGAGTGGCTTATCTTATTAAATGTCCATTGTGTTAGTGGAAATGAGATGTAGTTTTGACGTTGAATATGTTTTATGGATGAGTGGAAAGCTTGAAGATGAAATGCATTAATTGCCTCAAGAAAACAAATCTTGTGGTTGCAATGGTAACGGATTAATATCGATGTTATTCGAGCAGGAACCAGATTTTTTTAAGGATTTCGGGTTCACTGTAATAATGTGTGAGTAAATTTAATGTGCAAATTGAAAGCGGTTTTAATCTTCTTTACAATAGACATTATGTAAGTAGTCATTTATTATTAGTATATTTGTTTCAAAATTAGTTTTCTATCTTTTTTCCATATGCTTAATTTTTGCAGGAGCTGTAGTGTTGATTGTCAGCCCTGGTTTGTATTGTTCATGATCTTAAACTTTATATTTCTAATAATTTTAGGTAGATTCCTATAGGAAGACTACCTATTTCAATGGTCCTCATGACAAGACTTTGGATATATATATATATATATATATATATATATATACAATCATAAAATTATCAAACAATTAAAACTCAATTCGGAATTAAATGCTAAAAGTTCACAAAATGAAAGATAAATGAAATAGAACCAATTAATGAAACAAATCCAAATTGCTATAATTAATATAATTATGTAAATGAAACAGAAACGGCACTAACCACGGAAACGAAACCAAAACCGGAATCGAAACTAAACATCATTACGTTTTCAAACAAGTTTAAGAACTAAATAAGTTTTTAGTTTTTGAATCAATTATTGTATTTGGTGAGCGCAAATGCAGCTACAACTAAAATACAAATGAATCTAAATTAATTAACAAAATAAGCCAAGCAAAAAGGAACACAACTGAATCAAAACTATAACCAATAGAAAAAGAATCCGGCCTGAAAAGTTCGTCAAGGGCTACTTCCAGGCAAGGATTGAAAATAAGGGAGGATATATATATTTTTACTACATTACTCATTTTGCCAATATTAGAAATAGATATGATAGAATGATGAAATTAGAAAATTAAATAAAAAAGTTATTTATAAAAATATTTGGAACTTAACACAAAATTCAAAATATTATCAAATAATTTTCAGGTACCACATTATTGATTGAAGAGTCAAAGCTTATAAACAATTATAAAGCATCTACCAAAAAGAAAATTGAACTTTAGTATTGGGAAAATATAAGGTGTCTCACTAGGTACGCAGCGTCTAATGTCTACAGATTCGGATAGAACCTGTCAAAACAAGTATTTTGATGCATTCTTTGAGGGGAATCCCGAACATAGAATAATAGTCTGTTTAGACTACTACAAATATATCAAAATACTCAGAATGCTCTATCCAAATCTGTAAATCTTAAACGCGGGATGCCTTGTAGGACACTCTGCAAATATTTTTGTTAATATTCCCTTAGAAAATATATTTATTATTGCCGTGAGAAAATTTAACATTTCAGGTTAATAAGCTTATTTTATTTTTTGTTAATTTTAATTAGTAAAAATAAAATATTAATTTAGTTAAATCTAACTTTTATAACAGTCATGCTTTTTTCAAACAAATCTATTGAAATAAAAGGGACAATACATTTTTACTGCAAAAAGGTTATAAATATTTGTATGTCGTAAATATTGATATGGGATTTTAAAATATAAAAAAGTTTAATATTTTATAAGAACATTTGTTGCAGTATAAATTCAGTACAGCAGAAAATTTTAATGGTTTAAAACGAGTCACAACAGTCTGATACATAAAGCATCGACTGTAACGTTATTTTATGGGCCATATACATACATGCTGTTACTTTTGCAAATAATATTACTTCGTTTTATTGCGAACCAAACTGAAAATAGATAGTAACTGCCAAGATAGTATCCAAAGGCAATAACTGCCTTCTTCTGCTGGAGTTTTGTGATAAGAAATGCCATAACTTGAATTATTTAAACTATTCAATGGTCAGTAGAAAACACTGTCCCTTAAATAGGCAGTGAATGGCTCAATAACTTTTTGGATTTCTTTTATTCTTTTTTTTTCCCATCGTGCTCTTCACTCAAACGAAATGCTCTAAGCATCCGATACATTGCAAAATGCGACATACAATTTAATTTTTTTTTTTAAAAAAGAACAAATTTTTGGGAAAGTAATTTTATTATTGTATTAAAAATGCAAATTATTTTCTGTTTGACTATATTTTATTTTCTCGTATACAAAATATTGAAAAAGATTGTATTGTAATCTTGTATTGTATTGTTATATATATATATATATATAAATCTGCAGATATCTTTGAAATTCTAACTAAATCCTTTCCGATTTTAAACGAAATTCATGCAGACAAAATCTGTCTATTTGGTTGTCGGAATGCAAATAAATGCGAAATTTTAGAGCGAATGAAAAGAATTAAACAGATTAAATTTGGTGCATAGATTAAGCATCTAAAATTTTAGTGTACATTAAATTTTGAATTAAATCAATCAAGAAATTGATTTCTGTCTTTCACATACATAAAAATAATGATAGCTCAAAAACACATTAGCTTGGAAAAACGAAATGTAGTACATAAATTTAACATTTAAACTGAAGATTTTTATCAAAATTTGAATTGATTTCAGCTTTTACAAATTTTAATTTGTTAAAGCTGTAAATTAAAAACGCAATGACTTAAATAAATGAAATTTGGCCTGTGAATCTTGTTATTAAAATTATATATTTGCGCCAAATTTTGATTTCAATCAGTTTAAAAAAAAGTAGCCAAAAAACACATTAAGTTTTCTTTATACTGAGACAAACAAAGTTCTCATTTGCAGGAATGGATAAACTGAACATTTCAGAGGTTTATTATAAGAACCCAGGGATTATAATAATAAGATCTGAACCTTGTAACAATAAGAACTGGACCTTATAATAATAAGAACTGATGGTTAGAATTCTAAGAACCAATGATCAATTATAAGAAATTTTGGATTCTTACTGATAGCCGTAGTTCAATGGAACACCTTAACAATTAGAACTAAGTTGGAGATGAAGCAAGTTTGTCCATTCTTCAAAAGTTCAAGCTGACTTTTCTCCAACGTGATATTCATTTCTGGTAACGAAATAGCAGACTGGCTTGCAAAAAAAGGAATCAGCTAGCGACTCCATCGTCGGCTGAGCTCACATACTCAGAACTCTTCTCTCATGCGAAACTTCTAAATAAGAGAAATTGGACGGTTTCACCTACTCAGGATTGGTATAAGGCCATAATTCTTCCTGGTGATAGAAAAACCAATACTTGCCGATCGCGCCCTGCCAGTGGCCACTTTAAATGTCTTTTCTTTTATCAGCGTGAAAAAAGCCTCTGTGCCCGAAATACTGCCAACATCAGGCCTCTGCTGAATTCATTCTAGACTGATTAGGACTTCTTTGCGAAGAAATTTATTCTTCTCCCTTCCTCACTTTTAAGTTTCTTCTGGTCAACAGTTTTTTGGATTTGGTCTGATTAAGTCAGGCCATGGAGGTTAGCAACAACAACTCTGATCTAAGTGCACAATTTTTATGCCAAACCGTGCTTAAAGGAAAATTTGAGAAAGAGTCGAGGAGAAAGCTTTCACAAGTTAATTTTTAATTCAAAACATATTATTAGAAATATTAAAATTATGATAATATTTATATTAAAATATACCTTAAAATAAGTTTTTCTTTAAATTCACTACTAATTGCCGCCACAGATATGCAATAAAAATTTCTTTAAATGATTTATCAGTAATTATGTTCGTAAAAATATGAAATATTTTTATTGTCATTAAGAATTTTAAAGGGTAAAAATTTTTATTTTCTAACTGCATCAGAAAGAAAAAGTTTCGTTTTTAGAAATAGGATGCATTTCAAATAAAATAAAAATGTTTAAAAATAATTTTTTTCTGTGTAAATTAATTGTGTCCTTACAAAATTTATATTCTAAAAACATTCTATATATATAAAAAGTAAATTTAGGAAACAATTCATATCTATTAACAGTTAAAAATTTACAAATTCTGTGCATATGCGAAAATCAAATATTAAACTAAATTATATTATTAAATCGGATAATAGTTATTCTTTTACTTAAGCCATATAATGTAAATAATGCAAACCCATACATATATCAAGCCTTTTACAAATTCTGGAAAATATCCAATCGCCGCAAAAAGAATACTAGAAAAAAAATGTTTAAAAACAATTTTTTTATGTGTAAATTAATTGTGCAGTTACAAAATTTATATTCTAAAAACATTCTATATATAAAAAAAATTAGGAAACAATTCATGCCTATTAACAGTTAAAACTTTGAAACAGTTAAAATTCTATGTATATGCAAGAATCAAACGAAACTATATTATTGAATCGGATAATAGTTATGTTTTTACCTAAGCCATATAATATAAATAATGCGAACCCATACATATATCAAGCCTTTTACAAACTCTGGAAAATATCCAATTGCCGCAAAAAGAATACTAGAAAACTGATTAGACCCTATTCCCGTCGCTGACTGAATTGAAAACTGCAATTCATGTTCAAAAGCGCGGTTTGTTATCTATGATTGGAGCAAAACGCACTTTCTCCGCGTATTTCTGGAATAATAATATGATAAAGTAGGCAGTAGAAAAGTAATGCATTATGCATTCAAGAACAATTTGGAGACGTATTTGAATACCCCCGCTGCATTCAAGCTATTTCAGATTAGAATGTAAGAGAAACGAAACTCCGAATTCGAGCCAGTCCCATAGAGATAAGGTCGCAAGCGTTCTTATTTATGGAATAAATCTGTTTTCTAGAACTGAAAACTCATTATTTTTTGGTAAGAGCATTGGATTGGCATATTTCTGGGAGTTGTTTCGAGTAGAATGTTAATATGAAAGATGGCTGATGATTAAAAGAAAAAAGATACTCATAAAAATGAGAGGAAATATACTAACACAGTGTTTAGTATTTAAAAATAGATTAGGGTATTCTTCATTTGACTTTCCTTAATATTTGTGAAAAATTATTCAAAATCATCTTGTAGTGATGAAATTGCATCATTAACGAAATGGAGTATGCATGTTGTAACAAAATGGTTTGTGCATATTGCAGTTAAATTGTGTTTGTATATCGCAACGAAATGGAATTTGCATGTTGTAACAAAATGATGCATTGGTAGCAGCGAAATGGAGTATGTATATCGCAACGAAATGGAATATGGATGTTGTAACAAAATGATGCATTGGTAGCAGCGAAATGGAGTATGTATATCGCAGCGAAATGGAATATGGATGTTGTAACAAAATGATGCATTGGTAGCAGCGAAATGGAGTATATATATCGCAACGAAATGGAATATGCATGTTGTAACAAAATGATGCATTGCATTGATAGCAGTGAAATAGAGTACGTATATGGCAACGAAATATAATATGCAAATTTAAACGAAATGAAGTGTGCAGATTGAAAAGAAATGGAACATGTAAATTGAAATAAAACTAAGCGTATTGAAACGAAACTAAGTATATTGAAATGAAATGATAATGTAAATTAAAAACTAATGGAATAGGCATATTGGACCTATTCTCAGCTGATTGATTGAGTTTGAACCTTTTTGAACTCAAGTTGATTCGATTTGTTATGATATGCATGTTGCACTAAATTCATTCAAATAAAATGGAGTATGCATACTGAAATGAAACTGAAAAAGCATACTGAAATGAAACTGAGAAAACATATTGAAACGAAATTGAGAAAGCATATTGAAAGGAAATTGAATAAGCATATTGAAGCGAAATGGTGAATGCATATTGGATCTATTATCTGTTACTGGTTGAATTGAGCTTGATTGAAGAACTGGTTCATTGGGTTGAGGTGTCCTAAAGTGTAAACGAAATGAAGTGTGCAGATTGAAAAGAAGTGCAGAATGCAAATTGAAATAAAACTGAGTAAACGTATTGAAACGAAACTGAGTAAGCATATTGAAATGAAATGGTAATGCAAATTAAAAGCTAATGGAATATGCATATTGGACCTATTCTCATCTGATTGATCGGGTTGAACCTTTTTGAACTCTGGTTGATTCGGTTTGTTATGATATGCATGGTGCCCCAAAATCATGTAAATTGAAACAAATGGAGTATGCATATTGAAATGAAACTGAGTAAGCATATTGAAGCAAAATGGTATACGCAAATTAAAAGCTAATAGAGTAGGCATATTGGACCTATTCTCTTCTACTGATTGAATTGAACTTGATTGAACAAGTGATTCATTGGGTTGGATGTCCTAAAATATCCTCAATAAACTTCAATAATAGGTCATTCATACAGATACAAATAATTTTTCGTGAGGGAACATGAATTCACAAGCGCTATAGTTGATAAATACTGGGATTTTTTTTTCCGTGAATAAAGTAAAAAAAGAGCACACGGGGGAAAGTTAATGAGTTTTATTTAAGGAAATATAAATTTAGAATAATACCTTTGAGCCAATAGGACTTCACCCCTAAGCTACAAACCCTTGAGAAATATAAAATCATGTTTTTTGTTTTTGTTTTTTTGTGCTGAACAGATGTCAACTTATCAGGATTCATATTCCATCCTTTGTTCATAGAAATGACTCTGTTTTTTTAACTTTTGTTACTTTCTAGAATCTAAATAAGCTGCTTCAGAACAAAATATCATGGAGAAACAGGTCAAAATTAGAAGAAAAGAATGCGCCTTTAATTTTCTTGGATATTAAACCAGTAATCGTTTAAGGCTAGAATTTTTTGTACAAATTAAGTAATATTTCATTGCATTCAGATGACCAAGACAATTCCTGATTAGTAAATCCAAAACCCAAATTCTACTTCACTTCTAAAGATCGTTTTTTTACGATGCCAAATATAATGAGCAATATACTTCGATAACTGATAAATAATCTAGTGCACGTTAAATCCGTCGGCGTCAAATAGCCCAAATAGCCTGTCCGAAATAGCCCTTATATTGCTTCAAAACAGGACGTTAATGTAAATAAATTAAAGTAACTGACAGACATAAAATTGAAACAATTATCTTGCTAGCCAAGAGTCTATCACCAAGCTGTACAGCCTTCAATATGTTTGAGAGTTGTATACTTTATTTCCTTTGTTTTTGTGAAAGCTCGACTTCATTGAAAAAAAATTTCATTGAGTTTGCCTCAACAATTTTCAATCGTTGTTTTACTTATTCAGTATTAGTCATAATACAAATATTTCATCTGAAAGGTACAAATTAAGATTAAGATTAAGATTAGTAAAATGTGTGTGTGAAGAAAGAAGAATAAGATGAATCTTTGAATAAGATGTCACCGTAATAACTTTCAAAAGAAAATGGAGCTGGCTTTTTTTTTTGTAAGCAAATACTTTTTTGTTCAGTTTTTCGAGATATGATTAAAAATATTAACTCTTTTTCCCGAAATAAGATTGTCGTTTAAAGAATCTTTAAAAGAAATTGAATGCAATTATTTATTAAACTCTGAATTTTTTTTAAAAATTTACCTGAAAAAATACAAAATGATTAAAAATTATTTAATGCTATAACAAATTGAAAAAAAAAATCGAAACTAATTATTTGTTGCCACTCATAAAAAATGAAATGAATAGAGCAAAACAGACATCTAAACATGAAAAATAAAATTTAAAAAAATCGTTTGCTACTTGTCATATAAAATCAACTACTTCCTAAATATAAATATAAAAACAAGCATCAAATGAATAAAAAAAAGTAGATTAGTTTGATTTTTCATTTGCATAAATAAAAAAGAATCCTAAATAATTTCCTACGCCATTTCGGATGACAGAGATTTATTAACACACAACAAGAGGCTTTCAGTAAAATGACAGTTCTAAGATATGACAAGATTCTAATTTATCTTCGTCTTTTTAATCAAGAAACGCGTCAAAACTAGGTACAAAGTATTCGAGTTTGCCGATTTTTACGTGCCACAAATCTTTTTAATCCAAGAAGAGGAAAAAAAAAAAAAAATCCATTAATTTAGAACAGCTAAATTCTTCATATTTCTAATCAACTATAACAATTCAATTATCTTAAGGGACTTGACTGGAAAGAAGCCAAAAGATTTTTTTTTCTTCACCTAGTAGAAAATGAAATCAAGAGTTAAACTTTTTTTAAAAGTTTAATTTTAATCTTCCGGTATTAGTTTCTTTTTTTTTCTTGTCTCAGCACTGTTTTTGATTAAATGAATAAGTTTTCGCCCTTTAAAAAAGTAAATTCATGTTTCTTTACTGCAGATGGTAAATTCAATTATAGTTTTAAAACTCTTACCAGAAACGCAGTTTTTAATAGAAATTCCGATCCGCTTTTGTCTGCAAGATATTCAATATAGTTTTTTTTTGTTGTTGTTCTCTTGGCTTCAGTGAATTGTTTAATTCTTTGAAGTGAAAACAGTAACATGGAGAAAAAAAATCGATAACCACTGTATTTAAATTTTTCCATTATCGGAAAAATTGAATTAAATTCCAGTAATCATTGTTTTCAATTGTATAATTTTCGAACAAAAGATTGTTTTTATAAATGATTTTTCTTTAAAACATTAATAACAAAAAAGGGATTAAAGATTTTCTTTTATGGAATACATTTAAATTAAGATTTTTGAATTCATAATCAATCGTTTCCATTTTTCTTTTAATTAAAATGCAGGAATAAGTTATTTTTTTAATACTTTATCTCTTTTTTTTATTTCTCTTATTAGAAGTATAGAAAGAGTTATGATGACCAAAATATTCGAATTCGGTACTTTAACAAATACCCGTGTTTCAGGCCTATCGGGGCTCGAAAAATACATTTTTTTTATTTCGTCTATCTGTGAATATGATTAATTCGAATATGCTTTGAATTATATGGATTAAACCCGGTATGTGGTCTTTTTTTTATCAAATGTAAAGGTTTTGGTCAAATTTTGAAAGCAATACAATTAGAGAAAGTCTGTCTGTCAGGCTTTTCGTGTTCAAGTGAACTCTATAACTACAAAACAAAAAAAGAGTATCCTAGATAAAATTGATGCAAAGATTTAGAATTTGAAATGTAGAATTTTGAGCCACGTCTGTCCAAAAATTAACCCTCTGTTTTTATGAATTCATGTAAACGTAATAGTTCACATACTCAAAAATTTATATCAAGGAATTTCGGTATGTTACCTTGTGATTACTAATGTAATTCGGTTACCACTTCAAATAATTTAATCTTTGTTTAGACTATTTTATGTAGATTGTGAATGGCAATATTATAATAAAAATGTATGAATAGATTAGTAATGATTAAAAAGAATGCTATTGCTGTTTTTGAAATGTTATTTTTAAACATAAGAAAAATGATGCTTTGTGGTATTGATATCGCTATATTCCATATCAAATTTTTGTTTAAATCGGTTCGAGAAACAGACGAACAAAATATATATTAGTATGAAAGATTCATATAAAATCGTTAATTTAAGCTTAAGGCCAATATTTCGTCATTATTGTTCCCCAATGCCGTAAAGAGACATTTGAGATCTCAAATATATCCACATTTTTATGCAGCAAGGAAGGGAATAACATCTTTATTAGAAAGTATGCGAGAAAATTTTGCGAAGACCACTCCAACTGATTGTCTTATTCTTTTAGGTTGCTTTGCTTAAAGGTTAAGATTCTTCAACTTTATGAAACATGCATATCTTCGAAAGTCAGCTTTTCGGGAAAAAAAAGCTTCCACTCTTTTATAAAACTTTTCCAGTTGCAAGAAGGACAAGATCATTACATTCAAGAATCTTGAATCATATATTTAAAAAAATATTACTTTTCAAAAGAAAATATGTGCTAATTGAGCCCGTGTTAATACCTCTCGTAGTCACATATGGAGGCATACATCATCATGAAAGCAAAATGAATAAAGTTGTTCTAATGATTTACTTTAATTTTTTCAACTCCCGCAACACATGGATTCCGGATTCCTTCTCTTCTTACATGCTTGGGCACGTGGACTTGTGATCTGAATATCAAAATATTAAGCTAGTGTGATATGAATTTGATTTATTTTTATCAACTGATTTGATTTTGTATGAAAATGCATCATGAGTTATTAGAATAGAACCTGCATTTAAGAAAGTTGCGATACTAAACTAGATGGCTGATCTTCAACTGAATCGAGTATCAAAAATCCGATTCTTCTGAGACAAAATTATTATTTCCACCCCTTCCAGACCATGATATGATATGAACCATTATTTATCTTACAGTTGATTGCAATGAGCTAGTGAAATGGCTTGGATTTCAGGGGATGCATTTTCAGAACCTTTTTCCTTCGAATAATTATCGTATTGAATCGTTTTGTGTTCCTGGATCCATTATGTGTTAAAATTCCGCTGGTTCATTTTGAATATACGTGCATATTCGATTTCTGTTTCGTTTCTTTTTTTTCTACTCCTAGGGAAAAAATGTCTAATAATTTTTCTGAAACTTCTTAGCCGAGAAATTCTGATGTATGCTAACCTCTATTGTCAATTTACTACAAGCCACTAATTATTTTTCTACTGTAATGGCAAGTACGACACAAATCACATGTATGAATCGGTTTTATAAACTCGAGCCGTATAATATCCATTCGGAGTATCATTGGGTTTTATAAATGAATAAGAATTGAAATATGATCCTCGTCATTTGATTGCAGTGCAGTATTGATAAAGTACTTCTGTTGTTGTTGTTATTATTATTAATGACACTTTACAAGCCCACTGACAGATACTGTCGGTAATATAAGTCAAAATATTTACAGCTCTTGTTTTTCAGTAGCGCCATCTAGGGTCAAAAGTACGACTTGGCTACTTCATGCTTCACATTCACTTGCACAACCCCTTTTTACAAGGAGGCGCATTCACACAACTCACAGACATAACAACCTTTCCCGAACCGGGACTCGAACCCGGTCGTCCAGGTCACGGGGACGACAAAGTACTTCTGAAAGTAGCATGTGTATTGCTTCAAAATAGGATTTTTATTTAACCAAATTAAAAAATATTCGCCTGTTCACAGCTTCATATTCATGTTTGTTATTAATTACGTCGTATAATTAGTAGATAATTTATAACTAAGTAGATTAGGTAACTACCTGGGTTGTTAGGTTGAGAGAGAGTACTACTTTATTTTCCTAGTTATCAAATTAAAAAGATATAAAAATTCTATGAATGACAAAATATTAGCATAATATTAACACCTTATTGTGTAATTGATCATATTCTTTTAGATTTCTTTATAATCCCTTATTTTTTAGAATATATGTAAAGCCGAACATGTACTTTCAATAATATTGCATACAAAATGTAAATGCTGAGTATAATAGTAAAAAATTTAAAAAACGAATATATACTTACAAAGTTAATAAAACTAAAATAAAAGACAGACAAGTTTTAAAAATGTGGCAAAATGTGAAAGTAAATTGACTATTTTATTAAAAGTGATGGCTCATATTATGTTCTATATAGGTACGAAGCATACCTAACTTCGCTACTGCATAAGATCAGGATTAGAAAAAGAAATCTTCAGCAAGTAAATTAGAATACTGAAAGTTCTCACAAAAGCATTTCTACGTTACCATCAAAAGTAAATCTAATTTTTCTTCCAAAAGGAACTTACAACTAAAATTAACCAAAATTTATGTTACCGACAAATTATTTAATGTCAAAATACAGCACCTAAAACTGTTTTTCTTTTTTTAACGAGTTAAATTAGAGTAATGGTTTTCTAATCCTTATGTATTTCATACTCTATATTATCTTCATATTCCCATTAGCTAAATCTACACGCTTCTAATAAACAAATCTTAAGAAAGCATCTGTTAGGAAAGAATGAAAACATAAAATCATTTCCATTACTTAAAGCACCACCTCTTCAGACGAATGTTTTCTTTAAAAGACAGCAAAATTCCCGTTTCCATGGCATCGCTTCGACGGCACAATGCTGTCTCAAGCCGACTTCATTTGCATAATTTGTTTGCGTAGTCATTATCTTCCGCTTCCATTCGCCACATCGGTACCAAATATCAGAGCACATATTCAACAAGTGTATCCTTCTTTAAGTATTAAACCGCCTCCCGTAAATTATGGAAAGCGGGTAAATTTGCACAGCCAGGACCAAGTCCTCGCCTGTTTCATTTGGTTGAACAGCAAAAGAATAAAATTGGACATAAATCTTCTACTAGAGAATTTTAAAATCGGTTATTATCGTCTGCGTAACTTGATACGCAGCTTGCGTTTCTGTTTATTAGTTCGTGTTGAGATGATACTTTGCTTCTGTTTGAGGTTCAACTGAAAGAACATTAAAACCGGAAAGGGTGGATAGGCTTTGAGAGGGAAAATACCGCGAGCGCGTGTGTAATTATTGAATTAGCGGTAAGATTTATTCGAGTTTGAAATATGTTTGAGAGAAATTGTCTTTGTAATTAATATTTAGTTTCCGCGCGAGAATGATTCGATTGCGGAAACCTACACATTCACTACGAATGCAAAAATATATTCATTTTTGCACAAATGGTAATAACGAACTAAGAGGAGGGGTATCTCCAAAATTTTACTCTCCAATACTCTCTTTTACTCTTAACTTTTACTCTCCAATACTCTCTTTTACTCTCAAATTCTCTCTTTTAATCTTAACTTTTACTCTCCAATACTCTTTTTTACTCTTAACTTTTACTCTCCAATACTCTCTTTTACTCTTAACTTTTACTCTCCAATACTTTCTTTTACTCTTAACTTTTACTCTCTTTTACTCTTAACTTTTACTCTCTTTTACTCTCCAATTCTCTCTTTTAATCAACTTTTACTCTCCAATAATCTCCTTTACTCTTAAATTTTACTCTCTTTTACTCTCCAGTACTCTCTTTTACTCCCAATACTCTCTTTTACTCTTAACTTTTACACCCCAATAGTCTCTTTTAATCTTGACTTTTACTCTCCAATACTCTCTTTTACTCTTATATACTCTCCAATATTTTTTTATTTATCTCCCCTCTGCATAAAACTGGGAACATTACATAAAATCATGAATTCTTTATATGACATTGGGAACAATAACTACAGAATATATATCTTCGGCATCAATCTAGAATTCTTAATGAATTTATCGTGTTAATGCTTAATTTGAGCGACTTTTTGACCACCGAATCAATCCGAAATTTGTCGCTGAGTAGCAATATTTGTAGTCACGAGGTACCATACTGAATTTCATTGATATAAGTCACTGCGTTTATAAGTTATATGCCTTTACATGATTGTGAAAGTACAAATGGATTAAAAATTAACTCTTTGTCGAATTTAGCTCAAAATTTGATAAGAATTTATGTTTTTGATGTAGTAACAAGATAGCCAGCTGAATTTAATTTATAAGTCACTAAATATATGTGTTCTTACATTTTATGTTAGTGAATGTACAGACAGACGGACACTTACCCCTTTCTCAAATTTAGATTAAAATTTGACAAGAATTTCTATTTTTGAGGCTGTGTAAAATTTTATATCTGTTCTATTCATTCTGTTCTTTTTTTCACACATTCCCCTCTATAAAACTGTAACATTGGGCTTAGTTAGTTTAGTTTAGTTACATTAAAATCCCTTTGTAAAGCAACAGTAGGGCTTTTTGGGGATGGACCTCGTCATTTTGAACCACGGTCAGATGACGAGGACGATACCTGAAATGTCACCCCCCTCTCCTCACCTTACCAGCGGGAGGACGTTTGGCCTGACAGATTTAACGTGCAAGAGACCCCCTCACACGACGGTTTTTCGGTGGAATCGAGTGTCGAACCTGAAACCCCCCTGTTCCGAAGCCGAGACCTTACCAACAGGCCACTGTAACTTTGGTACAAGACCATGAAAGCCACGAATGCTTATAATTTCATTTTTAAAATCGTGTACTGGAGTATTTTGTGTTTTGTATTACTGTATAGTACTAACTGAAATACCAATTGCAAAAGAACCCATTATTATGAGAACGATAGCTTTGATGCATTTAATATTCAAATATATGACGTATGAATAGATATGTTGGCCACCTTTTACCCGATTGTTTACCCCTCTCTGGAGACATCGAAAAGATGAGATACTTCTGGTATGGTGGTTGGATCTCGCTACTCTGGGGGGCACATAAATAGGTGTGGGATCAGGCTCCTCCCATCAATGACGGGACGTATTTCCTTTGGGAAAGTTTGTACCGTGACTGGTGATGGCCCTTAGGACTCAATCACAGTTTCTGTTAATGTTGCTGTTGCAATGCTGCTATAAGTGAGCCTTCGGGTGGGTCGGTAACTCGATAATCAGTTATATGGCTTCCTCGATTGGTTGGTACTTAAATTTGGCTCAGACTTATGCTAAATATCACAAATTTCCTTGAATTATTCATTGCATCTCTTAATTACTGAGCTTACATAAATAAACTAACGCTCAAAAATATATACCAACAAGTGGTCATCTCCTTGAACGATTTAGCTCTAAACTCAATACCTTTTACACTTTATATATTAAATCTATGTGCGAAGTTTTATTCATCTAGCTCTCTTTATTTCTTGGTTATCGTATAGCCTCTAACTAAATAGATTTATTTTTCAAAATTTGATTGTAAAAAAAAATCTACAAGTTAGCTATAAAAACAGTACAGCATATGTCATCTTTCCAGTTCAAAGCCTTTTTTCAAGTTAATGTGTTTATAGAAAAATAGTCATAGCTACAAAATTATGTTTTTCGGAGTCAGGGATGCTAAAAAGCATTCAGAACAGTCAAAATCTTAAATTCGAATTATTTGATGATTGCTGTATTTCCTAATTACTCACTTCATATACAAAAAAAAAAATCTAACTCCTCATTTTTCCCAAATTACTTACTGTACCATATATAATTGTATAGTGGAATAATGATGATTAGATGCTACTATTACTCCATATTTCATTTACACATTGTATACAAATCTACATTAAAACATAGAGTTTATCCATAATGTGTTACCTGACTGCATAGCTGCGTAAAATTATTTTTAATCCTAAAGTTTGTAAAGATGCAATCCCATAATTGAGTTTTCCCTTATTTCCAAAGGTGTCAGAGTAAAATTTTACACACGTATGTATTTTCGAGGAAACTATGTCTTTTTTAAATTATCAAAACTGAATAATCTTATTATGGATTTTTATGACTATATTTGACTATATTTTGATTACTAACAAGTAACCCCATCTAGTAGTGAATTTAAGAAAATAAACTATTATACAGAGTACAAATGATGGACCCGATTGTTAAAAATTATATTTTTGAAACTTTTATTCATTTTACAGTAAATGATACAGGAATTTAAATAGAAATATAACAATTTTTAGTTAGAAATGTCCGGTGTGTGACATTCTTTTTATCCGCCATGTGATCCATTTGTAATCCAATTAGTTAAAAAACATTTTGTAGCATTTTGTTTTGTGTGTTTATCGACATATCTCCACAAAAATAAATCTTGAGACAAGATATTATTTATGTACCACCAATTCCAATAACACTCCCAGAATTTAAAGAACGCTACATTCAGAATCATTGACAGAAGAATGTCACAAAATGTTTGGATCAAACTGGATTTAAGGATTGGATGTATGCAGTGTAACAAGAGAAACCACATCAGATATAACTGAAAAAAAACCTTGGCACTTTTCTCTTTAAATTCAAGTATCACTTATTATAATATACGCAGCAATTTTGAAAATATGATTTTTTAAAATTGGGGCCATCATTTGTACTCACTCTGTATTTTCCAATATTTACTATAGAGAATGATAAATTTAGGAGTGAAAGATGCAAAAACATTTGTCAATACATCAATGAAAATGTATTTTTATTAGTATGATTTGTATTTTTATTAGAAAATTATCTTCTAGTCTCGTGGTAGCCTGGTTGGTAGAGCGTCAGTCTCGTAACCAAAATGTAGCGAGTTCTGTCCTCGTCTTGGCCAAAGACCGCCGTGTTAGCTAATGGCAGTTGAGGCACGTTAAATAGATCGCGACTGCAAAGTCCTCCAAGGTCCCATAACAAATGATATCTTTGGGGATACTGAATCAGGGATGAGTCGGTCTCTGATTTGGATCTAAATTCTGGCTTGCGGATGGGTGAGTGTATGAATAAGGTCGACAACCCCTTAAAAAGAGTTGTGTCATGTGTGTTCGAGCAAAGTCGTATATTCATCTTAACCCTTATTGTGGCAAGGTTACTTTTTTGAAGAAAAGTTTTAAAAAAATTATATAGATGGCTTCTTTGGGCTGTAAAAAACCTCAAAAAAAAATCGTGATATGAAAATTTTTGAAAAACACGATGTATGTAGGCTAAAAATTATTTTATAGTCTTCGTATATTTTTATAAAGTGATATGTATGGTATACTATACAAAATGAACATAAGGCCTAATAGTGCTCGTTAACAACGAAAGGCGCACCCTTCTGCCGAAAAAAAATTCGAAATTTGAAAATATTCGAAAGAGCTTCGCTTATTCGGGCTTGGTATGACCAAGAGGCATTAGACCCACCACCATCACATTTCTTTATATGTATATTTATCGTCTTTTGAAGTATTAATCAAGACAAACTTAATCTTTAAATTTCCTTTTCTTTCTAGTGATTCTGCAAGCTGCCTCCCTGCTACTCTATCCCCTGGTTCTGGGCTCACCCATCTCCAAAATCCATTGCGGCAGTCAAGCAGACGTGTACGAGCCAGCAGGTTGCCGCATAGGCTGGGCCTACATTGCCGCCATCACGTCCACAGTGTTGGCCTGCTACTGTCCTCTACTGGGGCACTTTTCTCACTACAATGTTTTCAGTCCTGGTCTTTGGACGGAGATATGAGGTAAAATAATTTCCAAAACACAACTTCTGTAAAAAATTTTGAAGACTTTTACTTATTGACCTTATTTCCTTTAAAACTGTTCCTTATCAGTGGAAGTAATATATTTAGGTATTCAAGACCTTTTCAGTTGATCTTCTTCTGCATCACCTGAACATATATAGATTCAGGTGATGCAGATTAAGTTATGGGTCTATTGGAGTTTGAGAGAAGAAATAAAACTACAATGGTTCGACAGATGGTATAAGTCCAAAAAAGGAAGAGTCACTTTCGATTTTAAACCTAATCCGGAAATCAAAATAAGAAGATACCATCCACTTATAATCCAAATAATAACTGGACATGGGGGATTTCCTGCATATTTCCAAAGATTTGGAAGAATGCAGGAAAATAAATGCATTTGTGGAGAAATTGGTACTGTTTACGACTATTTAACGGAATGTATGGAGATCTCAGAGTTAAGGAAAGACCTGAAGATTGTCAATAATGATTTAAGTACAGTACGGATGGTGCCAGGTCATCTCAAAATCCTGAAGAATGTGATATTAAAGATGGATAGTTTCATTCCAACTGTTTGAGAAAGTGCAGATGGGGAGAAAGACAGCTATTTACTACCCCGAAAGGAACGTCAGTATGATTGTTCGGTCAATGTAAGGTTGGACAATATTTATTCAGCAGTCGACCACAACAAATCCTGTCGAAACTGCTACGTTCAGAGGTGGCGTGGTGGTCGGCTGTATGCAAGAAGAAGCAGGTCTATTGGAGAAACGTTTAGGCTTAATAGAATAGGATAAACTTATCAGATTCATGAAAGAGAGTATAGATTCAATGATTCCCCTCTACCAATAAAGAACTACTAGATGAAAATTTTAAATATTTTTTCTTTTTGTGAGGAATGTTTATTTTCTTAATCTGGATACATTTTAATATACAGAGATCTTAATCTTGATGAATATTTTATAATTTATCTGCATTGGAAAAAATATTGTACCTACTTTTATATATATCCAATATATGATGAATATATTGGAAACCAAATATACAGTCCCGGCATTTGGCTTTAAAATATTTATTCCATGAATGCAGGAACTGTGATTTTTTCCATTTCTAAATTGAAATAAGATCATTTAACCGTTTCAAATTTTAGCCGTTTTGCTACAAAAGTTAGTATCCAGTTCTAGCCTAGGCAGTAGTTAGTACAAAAAGTAATTATCTATTAGTTTAGATAACAGATGGAAAAGCAAAATTAAATTGAAAGAAATTACACGAAAATAAACGCACAATAAAAAGAATTAATGACGAATTGCTGTAATTCAACCATTACCTTGACTGGACCTTTAAATTAACCACAATGAGCCTTTTAAATATTTGAATCATAAAATAGGAAATTCATATTGTAAAAATTTTATTACGATTTAATAATGTCTTTTCCCTACCATATTGTGAAGAAATATTTATTATATATATATATATATATATATATATATAGATAGATAGATATAGATATAGATATATATGGAAATTAAAG